>PVIH01005157.1:0-128229 GCA_004025045.1 Sigmodon hispidus | reverse complement strand
TAATTCGGTTTTATAAAAATCAAATTTTATAAAAATAAGTTCTGGTTTTAATGCCTTTTATATATTTTTTTCAAAACATGAAAGAGTTTTCCCACAGGTTCATGTAATTCTAGCTAAAGAAAGTTTAATGAGCAGAGCGTATGGACAAATCTGCACTTGTGCTTTCTTCTTTTCAGTGCTAGGACTGAGCCCAGGACTTTACACATTAGAGGCAAGCGCTTTACTGGAGGCACATCCACAGCCCTTAGAGATGATCTTTTAAAAAAAGGAAAAAAAGTACAAAGTACTTTTCAGTTTTTATAAACTTAAGAACTTTAAAAATACATCCTGGCCTGGAGGTAGTGGCATATACATTTAATCCCCAGCACTTGGAAATTAGAGGCGGGTGGATCTCTGTGAGTTCGAGTCCAGGCTGGTCTACAGAATGAGTTTCAGGACAGCCACGGCCACATAGAAAACCCCTGTCTCAACACCCTCCCCCCCACAAAAAATACATCCTGAAAACAAATTTTTTTCTTCAGTGGCTTTTAGCAAGCTAGAAGATAGATTAACTTTTCACAGATGCAGTAAAACTTGAGGGGCTGAATGTTTGTAGAAGCTCAAATGTTTATAATTAGTGGTGGTCTAATTGGTGGTATTGAGAATAATAAGTTAGTTACTCCACATACACAGCTGAGGTCAGAGAGCCTGGTGCATGCATCATCTACTGTCTGCTTGTGCAGCAGCACAAAGCTCTTCAGTTGTGTTTGGCCCCGTGTCCTTCCTCAGGTGGTCATCTAGAGGAAATATATATAGGTATTAGTACTCATTCCAAATGAAAACAGGCAGGCAGCAAGTACACTTGTAGATATCTTAGGGCATTACATTAGTGTATTATGTGTTTTTCTTATAGTATGTATTGACTTGTGGGGGTGAAGACTGGCAGGCATACATGTAGAGGTCAGAGGACAATGGGAGCCAATCAGCTCTCTATCATGTGTGACCCAGGGATTAAACCTGGATCATTAGGCTCAGCAGCAAGCCTACTGAGCCATCCTGTTGGCTCTACTTTGTGAGTTCTCATTTCTTAAACATCATTGAGAAAATCATAAATGTTTACTATTAGAGGCTATTAGTGTTTCTTCACTGGATAGAAGAGCAACAGGATCTCACCATGTCCAACCCAGTCAGCTCAGCATCACAACAGAGGACAAAACTAGTCTAGTCACACATACCCAGATCCTTGTTCACAACTATGTCACTTTCAGAACTTAAGCAGCAGCAAGTCACTCACATGGCGTCGGTAATAGAAAAAGTTCACAGAGAAATCTGCATCTTGGGCATCGCTTAATAATTTATTAGTACTCTCATGTTAGCTGACTAAACCCCACTTGTAACCACCCCTTAAAGAGTGCCAATTCTGCTACAATAAAAACAACCCAGCTCCAATGTGCTCAGTTCAAACAACCAACTCAGAATCTGCTGCCAATGTGATCAAATCAACCAAAAGCTCATTTCATTTTATTATTTCTATCTTATTTATTTACTTATTTCTATTTTATTTTTGGAGACAGGGTTTTGCTATGTAGCCGAGGCTAGCTTTGAACTCAAGATCTTCCTGCCTCAGCCTTCACTGCCTAGATTATAAGCCTGAGCCACCATGCATTACCCAGAAAGCTCAACTTAAAGGCGAGCACTCTGAGCTGAGTATGGAGGCTCATACATCTAATCCAGGTATTAAAAGGTTGAGGAAAGAAGACTGATGTAAGCCAGAATTAGAGTGAAAGCCTGCTCAAAAGTATTTTGAAAAAGAATCTGTTATCTGTAGGTAACTGTCATCTACCACAGAAAGTGTCCTGAAAATGTAATGGCACAAGCAGACATGGCTTCTCTGTACGGTAGTAATCTTGCTTTGTATCTTTCAGTCTGGGAAAAGAGCAAGGTGAGGGAAACTTGATTTCAAAGAAAACTATACAGTGTGGTAAGCCAGGCTGTTCCAAAGACAACATTGATGTGAAAGTCTGGGGTTTCCTTTAAGACCTTGGCTTTGAAATTACCACTTTGCCCAATCAAGGTTTTCTTACCCTAAAGCACTGGGGGTTTTAGAGGTTAAGTAACACAGGCTAACACTGGACTAGATATAAGCACAATTGAGCTAGGATTCAAAAGCTCCAGACAACAAAGTCAAAGAAGCTAAAGGAAGAATGTGGAAAACACCTACCCTTTGGTCTTCTGTTGGGCTTCCAGCTACGATGCCTGTTTGGAGGCTGGAGTGTTGACTCAGTCAGAAGCACATTCTGAATGCCATCTGGAGGACCACGTAAGAAATGGGCTAAAATTCCATATAACAGAGGACTATTTCAGGAAGAAGGCAAAACCAAAATCAATTCATTTCCTATAAGTAGAAAAGGCTGAAGACATTCACTTTTAAGTAAACTCTGACTCCCAAACTGCCACCTAACTCACTAGATCTCAAGACACAGGATCATTATCCAGGTGGCAAATGATCACTACCAATTCACTTCAGTAAGATTTTTTTTTTTTTTTTCCCTGAGACGGGGTTTCTCTAGGCAGCCCTGGCTGTCCCGGAACTCACTCGTAGACCAGGCTGTCCTCAGAGACTCACCTGCCTCTGCCTCCCAAGTGCTAGGATTAAAGGCATGCACCACCACTGACTGGCTTTTGAGTGAGAATTTTTAAACCCTCAGAAGACACATTAACAGCATTAAGATAATCTAAACTGAAATGAAATTACAATCAACACACTGGCATTTAGCTTCTCAACTCTAAGCCCAGCCTAAAACTGTCCTAAAACCTCAAACTGATTCAGTATCCACTGTCTTGTCCAGGTCATGCCTAGAAAGCTCATGGTCTACTTTCAAATCCTACTCTGCCAACAGCCAGTTGTAGACCTTGGAAGATCTTAGCTTTCTGAAGCTCACAGATATTTCTCTCCTTTAAAGAGTGTAAGCAGTCCCTAGTCACACATTTGGTATGCTGTGAATAAGTTCACAATGTTAAGTCTCTAGCTGTGCACCTTGCATATAGTAAAAAACATGCATTTTGGTTACAGGAGAGTTGGATAGTAATTAATATCTAAAATACTGCTTTGTAGTTTCCTGTTACTCATCACTGTACTACCATTAATTTATGAATGAGAAAAAAACAGGGCTCAGTAATGTGCTAGTCCTAAGTGCTTTTTCTTAAAATATGTCACCCAGAGTCCTGTTAGTCACTAAAAGCTGCTCTGCTGACAGCACAAAAGTGTTCTCCTTTTTTGCTTACAAATCTCATCCTTGAAAATATAAGTCAATACATTTACTTTTGAGGTATTTTCCTGCCCAGTTGGTACAATGGTTCAAAGTATAGCACTCCTATCAAAAACTGTCTAAACCCTTATGCTTTAATGAGTCTCACTTACATGGGACAAGGTAGTAAGGGCCAATTACTTGCTTTCTTGGATCACTCTCTGTGGGAAGCACAGCCTGAGGACATTCACATAGTCCCATAGATAGCCATGTATGTGAAGAGCTGAGGCAGTCTGAAGCAGATCCTATGGCCTCAATTGAACCTCTATAAGCCTGAAACCTCAAGAAATCTGGGGCTCCACAAAAGTGAGTGAGCCCAGTTCCCATTATCCCTGACACAATGAGTTCGGAAGTGATATGTGGAACAAGAGCACTCCTCCAAGGAGAGCAGTGAAGGTTCTCAGTGGGTTGTCTTAGGAAACTTGTCTCACAACAGACTTCATGCCTTTGCCTCTTTCAGTCAACTTGTTTGAGACTGCTAAAGATCTCTGACCTATGATGGAATTTTGCTTGAGATTTAGAAAATTTTAAGTGTCAGATATCTTAAACTGCCTTAGACAACACATAATTAGCACATTTAGTATTCATTTTCTTTTCTAAAAAAATAATTTATTTATTCTTATTTTATGTACACTGGTGTTTTGCCTGCATGATATCTGTGTGAGGGGGTCAGATCTTGGAGTTACAGACAGCTGTGAGCTGCCACATGGGTGCTGAGAATTGAACCAGGGTCCTCTTGTAAAACAATCTGTGCTCTTAACCACTGAGCCATCTCTCCAGTCCCTCATCTGCATTTTCAAAGACAGTAAAGTATAACTGCAAAAATAAGTTTTAAAAGGCCATGTACAGAAAAGTATAACTTGAGTGTTGGTCAGTGGGAAAACACTCAACTATTATCTGATTTCCAGTCCAAATTTTGATTTTTCAGCACGTACACACACACATACACACACCCCAATTCCCTGAAGGGCTACAAGACATTCTCTCACTTTCTGGAAATAAAGCTGGTCACCAGTTTCCTTTTAGCTTGCTTACCTGAGGCAAATGTTACAGAGATAGGAAAATAATCTAACAAGCTACTCACTCCTACCACTTGCTAACTGCAAACTATTGCCTTCTGCCTGAATGACCCCATACACAACTGCTCACTCATAGCTCCTGTGGTAGTCTGAAGAGGAATGGCCCCCAAAGGCTCATATATTTGAATGTAAGATCATTAGGGAATGGTGCTACTTTAGAGGGATAAGAAGGTGTGGCCTTAAACCAGGGGAGGGTTCTGGAGTTTCAAAAGCCAAGCCAGGCCTAGTGTCTCTCTCTTCCTCCTGCCTGTAGATCCGAAGTGGAACTGTCAGACACTTCTCCAGCACCATGCCTGTCTGTATGTTGCCATGCCAGGCTCCCCGCCATGATGATAATGGACTAAACCTCTGGAACTATAAGCAAGCCCTAATTAAATGTTCTCCTTTCTAAGTGTTGCTGTGGTCATGGCATCTCTTCATAGAACAGAACACTGACTAAGACAGCTACTCTTACAGACTTTTTCACACATTTTAAAAACTGTCCAAATGTATAAAGCATTGTCCAGTTTTGTTTAACACTTGACTGCAATGATTATTATAGCCATGACCATTATCTCTGCAGAATAAGGACTATGCCCCCTTAAAGATTTCTTCATCAAATAAATCTGGCTACCAAGTTAGATGACAAAGGCTCTTATTGTGGCAGGATTTCATGGAGCACATGCTCTGCTTATGCACATCATGAATGACCAAGAGGGAATGTGGTTCAATGGCCTTTTGTGAGCATCTCATAGAAAGTAAAAAAGCCTTAGAAAGAAGAAAAAGGAATCAGAAGGCCAAGAAGCATCATCCTTAGAAAGAAGTTGGGGAGGGGAGCTGGAGAGATGGCTCAGAAGTTGAGAACACTAGCTGGCTGTGCTTCTGGAGGAACCAGCTTCCATTCCTAGCAACCAACTGTAACTCCAGCTCTAAAGTCTTAGAGGAAATTAGGCATGTATGTGGGTTTACCCACCCACATAAACACTTTTTTTTTTTAAGTTAAAAAAGAAAGAAGTAGAGGGCTACCCCAAGGAGACTGCTCAGGGATACAGGGTGTGTTGTATCTTGAGCATTAAAGGCGCTGGTTCAATTACTACCACTGAAACAACAAATTGCAGAAAAAGACCAAAAGGAAGGAAGGAAGGATGGAAGAAGAGAGTTAGGGATGGAGGGAGGTTGCTGGCTGTGTGTTCAGTCTTCTGAAGACACAGCAAGGTCAGGTGCAGCAGAGACTTCAGATGACTTACTTGTTACTGCACTTCTTGGACCTTGTATAGTATGTAATAGATAGTAAACCTGAGTAAGTTCCTGTTGGATTAAAATGAATCATAGCAATTAGGATCTGAATATAACATCTGCAAATCTCTTTTAAAAACTTCTTACATTGAGTTATCCTTTGATTCTTCAAAGGCATTTAGTTCACGGATGAGAAACTGTCTGTCCAATGGAACTATGGGTTGGCCAGATTCTAGGGGAAAAAAATTCAGGAAAATATTGAGTCTATTAATCTAAATGGCAAATTCAATTTTATATTCAAATTCAATAATAACCATACCTCCTAGAAAGAATGTTGACAGCACATACCAAGACAGATCAAACTGCATATGACTATGACATCAACATACTCCAACACAATTAAATGTAGAACTTAATTACAGCCTAACACATATTCACTTTTTATATCTCCAATTGTGATTGGTAATATAGTTTCTGAATCTAAAACTGTAAGCTTTCTAAGATGCCTATAGATTAAATATGATAATACTAAATAACTCAAAAATACATATCCATTTATGGACAACAATTCTAAAATTAAAATTATTAATTTTTTAGGCTGAGTCTTACTCTAGCACAGACTGGCCTCAAATTCACTATGTGACCTAGATTGGCCTTTCTGAGTGCTGGAACTATACATGTGAGCAATAACCTCCCTGGTGAGAAAGTGAAATGACAGAGCCACTCAAAAGCAGTGGCAGTTATTACCAAACAATATGGCAATTCAATCTTTAGTTAATTTATCTACAAAAATAAAATGATGGTCACACAAAAATTCCACACAAATGTTTCTGAAGATTTAATTCACTGCTGCCAGATAGTATAAACAACCAAAATGCCTATGAAAGCAGATAAAATGGCACAAACAGCATTTCCCTATTCACAGGGTGAAAGTCAACATGACTTCAGTGCATTTTAATAGGTGATGATCTGTAGGCTTCCACTTATATAGTACTCTGGAAAAGGCAAACCTGGATGAACATAAACTCAGTTTCTCTTCTCTTCTTTCCTCCTTACTGGTGCTGGGAATTAGCTTCTGGCTCACATATTAGGCAGGTGTTTTATCATTAAGTTACAGCCTCAGTGTTTTTCTAGATTTAATTTTTGAAGCAGTGTCCTCCCAGCTTAGCCCCTTGGGTTTCAGTAATTATAGGCATTAGCAACCACACCAGAACACTTAACATGAAAATGAATGTTATTATTTATTCTAGGGATGATACCTAGGTGATAGGATTTTCAAAAAAATTTTTTTTCTCCTTCAGAGTGTTGATGGTTTTATATAACAAACTGAGGGAAATCAACACGGATGCTAGATCTTTGGAGACTTTTCAATATATCAAAATCATTATTCTTTATGAGTTGCATTGCTTAATATTACATGGAGAACCTACAGTAGCAGGTCCTAGCTTTTACTTTCCCTGACAGCAAAAGCTTACCAAAACTTGTTCATGCTAAGTGTTCAGTCACCTGCATAACACAGTAATAAAACTACATTCAATCTAACCGCTTTCAAAGAAACAGAAAAAGGGTAAAGCAGAGTCATTCTCCAGAGCTGAATAACTACGTACCTGCTATGAGGACAGAGGCTGTATACTTGTATTTGTTGAATTCCAAATATTCCCTAATTAATTCATTAATTAGAAGGTTTTCATGAGACAGTGATGGTCGGGGTTCATGGTCATCATCCAGGGCATTGAAAACTTCAGCACGGATCCTTGCTTTTAAATGTCCTAACACTCCCTTTTTTTCCAAGGTGTCCTTTAAAACTGTTAAATATAAAATATAAATGGTTCTGTTATAAACTAATGTTGAAATGTCAGGCATGTACTAAAGAATGTTTTAAAATGACCCAAATATAGCTCTTGGTTTAAAGAGAAAGCAACAGTTATATCAATATCACAAACTATGTTTGTAAAAAAGAAAATCCCTATATTATAATAACCAACTCTCAATGTATTTGTGCAAATTCAAGTTTAACCAAACTGTATCTTTGGTTAGGAACTGCAGTTTGATGGGTGGAAAGGGTGAATAGAATTAGTCTGCTTACACCCCAACCTCCCACAGATTTTTTATGTGTTTGTCAATCTATAGGGGTCCCAGGCATCACTAATAGCCTTTAATCCAGAAAGATGATTATGGAAAACAACTACCCTCCACAAAAAGAGAGAATATATCATTTTGAGATCCATAGCTGACTTGGTTGTTTTTCAAGACACGGTTTCACTATGTAGCCCTGGCTGTCCTGGAACTCACTATGCAGACCAGGCCTTGAACTCACAGGAATCTGCCTGCCTCTGCTTTTGAGTGCTGGGACTCAGCTGAAATCCATAGTTGGTTCTTAATCAAAGGGTGTTTTTGGTTTGGTTCTGCTTTAAGCAGAGCTGGGAATGTTGCATATTCCTGTAATCCCAGTACTTGGGAGGCTAGGAAGTCAGACGTGCTTGGACCTCATACCTAGGTTGTAACCCAAGCTAACTTTAAACTTCTTATGTAGGTTAAACATGACCCTGAACTTCAGATCCTCCTGTAGGCTGTGCTGGGACTATAGTTGTACATGACCACCTCAATACATGTGTTGCTGGGGACTGAACTCAGGGCCTCATGCATGATGGGCAACCTACATCCCTAGTCCAACAGTAGGATTTTAAATTTTCAAACCTGGTTAGAAATATAACACAAGGGGCTGCAGAGATGGCAAATAGTAAAGAATGCATACTGTTCTTGCAGAGAACCTCATCTCACTTCCTGGCACCCACATGGACAGCTCACAACTATCTGTTAACTCCACGGGAACCGGTGCCCTCTTCTGGCCTCCTCAGGCAACTGCATGCTTGTACACATGTACACATATACACATATGCTCACACACACACACACAGAGACAAAAAGACACACACACAAAAAAATCTTTAAAAAAAAAAAGAAATGTAATGAGACTCTAATAAGGGACTATACACCACTGCTAACTTCAGGAGTCAGGAATATGCATGCCCCAACCCAGCTATCTATCACCCAGGCCCAGAATCAGGGCTATGAGTTAGCCCACTTCAATATCTACTTCATCTATGAACTGCTGGAGCATGTGGAGCAGCTGAACCTGCAGATCCAAAGTTACATGATCTCCATGACACAGGACAACAACAGGGTATGAAAGAGGAGTCCTGGTGAGGGCCCAGTATCAAGAGAATAGCAGAACCAGAGGCCTTAACCAGAGCAATGACTCACTGCAATGAACGCTTCAGAAATAAAGATGTATACTGAGACTTTGTGTGTGTGTGTGTGTGTTGGTTTAGTTTAGTTTGTGTTTCTTTTAAATTTTACTTTATGCTGGGGGAAAGGTTGCAAGGGCAAAAGGTGGATATGAAAGGATGGGAAAATGAATGGGATCAGCAAATATGATGTGAAATCTACAAAGAATCATTTTTTTTAAAAAAGTCATCAGTCTTTAACAGTAATCTGGAACTTTTCAAATAGTCTTTTGTGGCTAAACAGCAACTCTAATCAATATAATACGAGAGCTCAGTAAATGTGACGAAAGTATAATATCAATAGTGCCTTATACTAGTGGTGAAAAACATATATTTCGTTTTTTAGTTTTGGGGGTTTTGTTTGTTTAGTTGGTGGTTTGGTATTTAATTTTTTGATTTTTTGTTTTGTTTTGAAACAAGGTTTCTCTGGGTATTCTTGGCTGTCCTGGAATTCGCTTTGTAGACCAGGCTGGCTTCAAACTCACAGAGATCTGTCTGACTCTGCCTCCCGAGTGCTGTGATTTAAGGTATGTGCCACCACAGTAGTTTAACAGTGCACTTTGCTCTGCCAATGGTAAAAGAACATGCCATAATAATTAAAGTTCATAAGATAACTTATCCATTTAGGTACACAAAGCAGAGTTTCTAAGCCTTTGGTAAATAGCAACATCCTTAGCCATGTGATTAAAGATATATACTCTCAAGACTTTTCATCTTTGTTTTTAAAGCACCCATTCTGTCAACCTTTCTGCAGGTATACCAACTGCAGTTGTTAACCAATTATACTTTGTAACAGACCCATAAAAGGAAAGGAAAGCTTTATTATACTCTTGGGATCGTAACACAACCCCTGTTCTCTAGTTCCATCTTTGGAAATTAAATGGAGAGATTCTTTTCTACTGGCAACCATCCTGTCCCAATTACTCTGAAGTACACACAGTACGGCTTCAAACTTAGTAAAAAATGAAAAGTAATGAAGCAGAAATTAAGAAACCTAGCATGTCCTTTATGACTTGGTGGCAAATCCCTAACCCATGCCTCAGCTGCCTTCTCTGAGGCCTCTCAGAGAAAGATCTAAGTGAGATGGAAGAGTGCTCTAAATGAGTAAAGGCCCATCAAATATACAATCATCAATTAGGAAACAAGTGTTCATTACCTTTCTCTTGGACACAAAGCATATCAAGAGCCCGAGAATACAGAAAAACATAAGTAAAGAGGCTCCTAAGTCTATAGGGGCCACCCTTAACCTTCAGGGTTATCTCTTTTTGAGTTATCATTTTACTCTTTGTAGTCTTATGCTTATGATGCTGTTACTATAACTACATCTTCAGGAAGTGATTTTAATCTGACTTATTTCCCACTATCTTGAAATCCTATGAGAAGTTTATACAACATCACACATGTTATGTACACTTAACTCCCACCAGAAGAGCTTCACTGATTCATGTGAAGTTCTGGGGACTGAGGCATGTCTGTTTTTTTGATCTGCTACTGGCACAGTGATCTCAATACACATTTAGTCAACAGTTATTAAATTACAGTCTCCAAGCTACTCAGTCTGAATTCTTTGAAACTTAGGTTTTATTCATTGTGAAGCAGAATGGCTTGATGATTAACACCTGGTGTGCTACTGCACTTTATGGGATTTCCACACCAGTATACTACCTACATTATGTTGGGTGAAATATTCCATCTCTCCACACTTCAACAATGTATTGGGAAATGGACAGAGGGTTTATTGCAAGCAATCAAGTAGTTGTGTCTGACAGAGAGGCTCTCTCACTGAACCTTAACTAAAGACAATTACGACTCAAACATGAACTATAATTACTATTCAGAGTTAACAGAATACACGTGTTATTGATGGCTACTCTATTTGTTGCAGTCCCGAGGATGGAACCCAGGGCCCTGTACATAGCCACTTTGGAAAAACTCTTCTAAAAAATCCGGAAGAACCGCCAAGATGGGTAACTCTGCCTCAGGGTTCTCCCAAGGGGAGATATCCGCAAATCGTTGAGTACTGTGTCACCAATCGTGGCTATGGTGTTGTTATGGTCAGCTCTGAACAAATGGCCTAGCTTTGGAGCTGCCGGTTCAGTGGGATTCGGAAAGGTGCCCAGAAGTCTTTAGGAACGACCTGCAGCCCTCAGGGTCTAAAGATTCCAGTTTCTTCTTCCAGCTACAAGGCTGCCCCCCAACAGCGCATGCGCAGCGGTCGCTCTCCTTCTCCTCCTCCCCCCCCCCCACCGCCACGAGCCCTGACGCCTCAGAACGACCCCGGAAAAGGCCGAGCCGGTGTCCTGCGCGCTCTCCTTCCGTCTCATCCCTATCATAGACTGAAGGCGCGGCGCTTCCCACTGGCAAGCGTCCCCGCAGCGCACTCACCAGCTTTCAGCTCAGCAGCAGTGGCCATTTTGCAACTGCCGCTGGTGCCACGCCCCTGCCTTGCGTGCGCGCGCGGCGCTGCAGCGTGGTCTCCAACCAATAGGAGCACCGCTCTCTCCAGGCGAAACCTTGACCGGGTCTGTGTCTGCGGGCAGATGATTGGCGAGCTGCTATCAGAGACTCCACCAATCAGCCAGCGTGTGAGGCGGGTCCTGATGCGAGAAAGAGGGCGGAGCCAGGGCCGTCTCAGTTCCCGAGCCTTGCCTGCGGAGGAGGCTGCTGTAGTCCCAAATGTCAAGGTGCTGGTTAGCTGCTCCGCTCACTCAGGCGTTGCGGAATAGTAATGCCTTCCAGACTCAATCAGGGTTGGAGTTACCCGGAATACGTGTTAGAACAGACTGCTCTGACCTCCCCGTGGGTCTTTCTGAGTTGTTTTTTTCTGTCAAGTTCTCCGATGCTGTGAATGGCTCCTGTCTGAGGAATAGCACCTCAAGAATCATCTTCCAGGGCACTCACTAGGAAGCCTTTTACACTCCTCAGGTCAATGATGCCCATTTTACAGAGGAGGAAACTTGAGTATTCAATGGTGAACAAGCTTTCGTTAAAATCACCTGCAGATGGTAGAGGTCATACCTAAACCCAGGCCCAAGCGTCTTCAAATCCTGCCCTTTACACTAGCGTTACTATGTTGTATGTATGTATGTGTTAGCGCTACTACATAACGTATGAGTACATATGGAACCCCGAGCTATTTGTGGAAATAACTAATAAAGGAATAAGAGGTAGCATTACAAGAAAAAAAAGATGAGAATAATATGTTCAAAATGATATGAGGCAGAATGACTAAAGTTGGCTCGGCAGGGAGCCCTAAAACACTGTTCAAAAAGAAGTATTCTTGACCTAGATTCTAAAACTGAACCCTTAAAATTCTGGACAGCCCAATAGAAGGCTGTTCATTAGGGATGACAGCATATTTTCAAGAAAATAAAACATAATAAGAAGTATAGTATATTGTTTTGTTTTTCCATCTCATTGTGTAATCCAGGCTGTCTGGGCTCTGTAATCCAGGCTAGCAGTCTTTCTGCCTCCATCTTAGAGTGCTTATTAGTAAGTGCCACCATACAATTTGCCTCAGGAAGATAATGTGTCTTCCTGGGGTTGGCTTTGCTCCTTTTTTTTTTTTTTTTTGGTTCGGCTTTTTGAGACAGGATTTCTTTGTATAACAGCTCTCTGGCTGTCCTGGAACTCTATTTGTAGACCAGGCTGGCTTTGAGCTCATAGAAGTGCTGGGATTAAAGGTGTGCACCACCACAAGGTTTCCCTGAAGTACATGGGGTGGTTTTGAATTAGTGTTTCTTATTCCTCCCAAGTACTGGGATGACAGTTGTGCATCACCATAAATGCTCCTGAGATACTTCTTAAAGTGGGTAGCAGTTTTAAAGGTTTAAATCAATGTAAAGGAATGAAGTGCTTGCTGCTTAAGTCTGAAGAGGCAAGTTTAGATCCTTAGCACCCATGTAAATGCTGGTTTGGGTTTACCTTAAATCTCAGCACTTGGAAGGCAGAGACAAAGGATCTCTGGGGCAAGGTATCTAACTAGACTAGCCAAATCAACATGCTCTGAGTTCAAGTGAGAAGCTTCGTCACAATATAAAAAGTAGAATGCTATAGAAGACATTTAAAACTCTAGAAGATCTATTCTCATTTTAGACTAGTCTAATTTTTCACCATGTTGGGTGGATCTGTTCTGTTACCTTAGAAAGATCTCATTCAGTCAGGTGTTTCTATTTTGTGAAAGCAGGCACCTGTATGCCTGGTCAGCAGTTCAGAAAATTAGAAGGGCTAACTATGTTATGCAGATGAGGGCAGCACTACTGAAAGTACCAATGAGGAATTCCAGAGGCAAAACAGAATGTGACTGACTGAGTGCAATCACTATGCATTAATTGACATATATCACTATGCTCACCAAAAATAGATAGATCTCAAATTTTCCCTTAAAAGCATGATTTTGTTGGATGTGGCAGCGTGTCTATAGTACCAACTACTCTTTATGTAATCATATGCTGCAATATAGAGGATTACTTAAGCTAGGAGCTCAGAGTCACCCAAGTCATTCATAGTGTTGCTGTTTCCTGTGGGCATGTCATGATTATCACCATCATGAAGTAGGACACTATGGTGATTGACAGATGACAGCAGCCATGGCAACAAAACAAACAGTTCTACATCTAAAATGAATCTTGGAAATGCTCAAATATATCAAAGGTTAAAAAAAAATGACTGAGGGGTGGGACTTTGCAGTGATATAGCTGCCCTGAGTCACCCATAATTCTGTGAGTAATCCTAGTAAACTCAATTACTTGCCAAACCAAATTCAGTGAAATCCTTCTTTGATCTATCTTCTTTACTGTTTGGGGTGAATAGAAATTTCTTTTCCAGTTTCTTAGGAAAGTCACACAACATTAACATATGAGATTCTACCCCTTTAACTAAGAAGAAGTTAAAAATAGACAGGTGAAAACATTCTTTCACATTGAATACTGTTGGTGAGGACATGGAAGGCAGGCAGTGCCAAAGCTCATGGGCAGGTGAGCAAATTGGCATGTCCACCCAGAGGTTGTTTCAAGAGAGCAAACAACTTCCTCACACTTTAACTTACTTGCTTTTGTTCTCAGTATATGTTCTATAATATCTATAATATCTCTATAGATATTAGCAGCTCCTAGGAAAGGACTTGTGTCTGAGGCTAGTTATTGTGGCACTGTTTGTACTAGACAGAAACCGAACAGGATCAGAAATACTCTAATAAAAGCAACTAATGGGACTGATGAGATGACTCGGTGCATAATGGCGCCAGCCACCAAGACTCAGACCGGGTGTGGGTCCTGGATCCCACCCATATGCTGCAAAGAGAAACAGATCCATCTGCACACTGTGACAAGGGCATATGCCTCTTCCTAAGAAAAATAAATGACAAAAAAGGAAGACTGACAATCTTAAGTGTTTTCAAAGACACTATGTGAGCAACATGGTAGGATTGCTTTGGAACACAGCTCTTTTAACACATTTATGTTACTGATGCTGTGATCTCAATCCTAGAGTTTATCCAAGACCAGTGAAGACATGTTCAGACAAAAGCCTATATGCAATGAGGGCATATTTAGTAACAGTTGCCCCAACTTGGAAACAGCCTAATGTCTTACAACTGCTAAATGGATAAATGAACCATGGTGTGTGTAACCATAGGGTATTGATAATGAAAAGGAGCTGAGATTTTGAGACATGCTACATGTCTGACTCTCAAACACACATGTTCAGTGAAAGAAACTAGGTTCAGGCTGGTCTGAAACTTACCATATAGCTGAGGATGACCTTAAATTTCTTACTCTGCTTCTATTTCCTGATATTGAGTTGATATATATATATATTTTTTAAATTAGTATTTGTGTGTGTGCACGTAGTGTGTATGTCAGTGGTTCTCAACCTTTTAAAACAGTTCCAAATGTTGTGTTGAACACCAACCATAAAATTATTTTGTTGCTACTTCATAACTATAATTTTGCTTCTGTAATTTTAATGTAAATATCTGCTGTGCAGGACATCTGCTATACAGTCCCCAAAGAGATCACAACCCACAAATTGAGAACTGCTGGTCTGCCATGGTAAATACGTGGCGATCAAAGAACAACTTTGTGGAGCCAATTATCTCCTTCTACTTTTACATAGATTCTGGGGATCCAATACAGATTTCTGGATTGTGTACTGTGGTAGTTTGAAAGAAAATGGCCCACAAAGGGAATGGTACTATTTGGGGTTGTGGCCATATTGGAGGAAGTGTGTCACTGTGGAGGCAGGTTTTGAGGTCTCTTTTGCTCAAGCTTCCTTCAGTGACTTTCAGACTATTTCCTTGTTACCTGCATGATGCAGGACTCAGCTACTTCTCCAGTACCATGTCTACCTGCATGCTGATATACTTCCCACCATGATGGTAATGGACTGAACCTCTGTAAACCATCAACCTCAATTAAATGTTTTCCTTATAAGAGTTGCTGTGGTCATGGTGTCTTTTCACAGCAATAGAAACCTGAACTAAGACATGTACCAAGTACTTTTACCTTTAAGCCATAACTGACATTTTAAAAACATTTTTAATGATTTATTTATTCTTATTTTATGTGTATTGGTGTTTGGCCTGCATGTGTGTCAATGTAAGGGTGTCAGATACCCTGGAACTGTAGTTACAAACAGTGAGTCACCCTCTCTGACCTTCATGGCTTGACTGTGAGTGACTCTGTTCTCTAACATTCCAGGCTGATTTTTATTAAATATAAAATATATTACCACAATGTACATGTTGGGAATTGAACTCAGCTCTTCTGTATAAACAGCCAGTGCTCTTAACCACTGAGCCATCTCTCCAGCCTATGCTCAACATTTTAAACTAAGTATCTACACTGCTGTGAATGGAGAGCTACGAGGAGGTGACATAAAATAATGCTTTTCAGATTGCAAGGGACATTTCTTACTCCTTTGTAGGAGTCCTCTTAGCTATATGCATACCCATTTCTGGAAATGGGAATGTGTTAGCTCATCCCTTGGTCAATGAGTGGTACACATGGAAAGCATACTCTATTATACATAGTTCCCAGATTACTCCAGTGAGACCCAGTTCTAACTGTCCAAGATATGGAATCATAGCTTTTATAAGTTTGCTAAAGTCCTCACTCTTCCCCCCTGATTCTACCAGACTAAAAAAACTCTGGGAAAAGGAAGAACAGAGCAGAGATGCCACAGAGCTGTCAGGAGACGCAAAGGAAAGAAGCTGAAGTGCTGCTGAGAAAAGGTATCAAGCTGCATGGTTGAACAAGAATCAGGGGTTGAGTTAAGATGAAGGAGTTAGCAAGTTATATGCCTTGACCCAAGGTCAATCAGTGTAAAATTAATGTAAACATCTGTGTATTTCTGCAAGTCTGCGAGTCTGTGGGTCTGCAGGTGTGTGTGCCCCTGGAGGCCATAAGAGGGCATTATAACCTGTAGAACTGGAGTTACAAGTGGTTGTTAGCAACTTGATAAGGGTATTGGGAGCCAAACTCAGGTCCTTTGCAAGAGCAGCATGAGCCCTTAGCTATGAAGTTACCTCTCCAGTCCCATAAATAGTTATTCTATTATATTGTCCAGAAAATAAGTCTTTGCATATTGAATTTAGATGTTACTATACTTTTCCAATAGTTTCAATAATCATTTGAATCCATGAATATTAATTGCAGATATAGAGTACCAACTGTCTGAACAAATGCTTTCACAGTACACCAGCTTTATTCAACTAAGGCAGGACACAGATGATGTTGAAATAAAGTCAAATTGCTGTGTGGCTCCTTAATACTGTTACTGTGATCTTCAGACACCAGTGAAAGATCATGGCCATTGATAATCTCAGATGGAAGAAATGATAGTGAATTTCATGGAACCTAAGTCCATGGGATTGGTCTCTCACCTTTTGCTTTATTGGCATGCAATAGCCTAAGCCATCCTGCTATAAAACTGTGTGTATCAGAACACTCCAAGAAGGAGGAGGATGCTCCATTCATGTGGGACCTGATGTATCTATGGGTGTGACAGCTTATTTCAGTGTCAACAGATGTCATTGACACCCATTTCTGGAAATAAAGCCAAACCAAAGGTTGAGAGGCTCCAGAAAAACTCAGACGTGTGAGGTACTTTGGCATTTTAAGATGTTTGCTGACTCTTACATTCTGGTTCTATGGTTTTTCCAGAAAAAGGGCATACAATAATTGCTCAGTGATTATTATTCTTTTCTAACAATAAACCAGAAATAATGAAAAGAGCAACAAGACATGTGGACTGGGGCCTTCTCTGTACACCTTCCTGATCCATAACACAGCTGAGTGATAGATATCTCTCCCTGTCTCCCTCCCTCCTTCCCTTCCTCCCTTTCTTCTCTTTTGTCTTCTCTCCCATTTTTTTTTATGTCTACCCCTTCCATATCACATTCCCTCCCTTCCCCTCCTTCCTGTTCTTGGTGCAGCCCTTCTTTAGGTCTAGTTCATGACCACTCTGTCATTTCTTCCTAAACTTTCTGGGGTCAGATTGGGCTCCTCTTCTATCTTAGGTGAGTTGAAAGGGTTGATAATGAGGAAAGCCACAAATGAAAAGAAAGCTTCCAAGCAGAGATACATCACTCAAGCCCACCTATAAGGCCAACATCATATCAGCTTTTAGGGACACGCTCTCGGTGCCTGATCTCTCTTGGAGTCAGTTGGCACTTGGATCAGTTATGTAGGATTTCCTTAACATGGAGCTTCCCAAGGATGGCGAAGGCTCTATTGAGGCTGCCTAGAAGTCTGTCTCCCTCCTTCTTTGCAGTGTTGGTTCCAAGAGTCCTACCTTAAACCTCTTGCACACATAAGTACTCCCTGCAGCTTCTCAAGGAATCTGGGACTCTTCCAAGGACCAGTGACAAATCTGCCTTTCATTCCTATCCTGCTCCACTCCCTAAGGAGTGCCAGGTGACTCATAGATCAGTCATGTCACCAAAGAAAGAGGGGCCTGGCATTGTATCTGGCACCAACAGAAAGGCTGAGCTCACCTGCACTACGTCATGCAAGCCTGCCTGGGAACTCTTTACTCCCCATCTGGTATAGAGAACATTTAAGTATTGTCAAGAAGGATATTTATTCTATTTGTTTGGTTATCAGTGAATTAGAGATTAAGGCATTTAAAGCCTTGCTTATTCCGTGAATTAGAGATTAAGGAATTCTTGCAGTAACTCTTGCTGAAATGGGAGCAGTTAGAGGAAAACAGCCCAGCAGAGCTGTGGGCTGGGCTCAAAGGAATTTAATGTCTTCTAGCCAAGGCTTAGTGGTTTCCTTTCCAGGAGAGGCACTGCAGTAAGAGGCTTCAGAGAACAGGAGAAATGGCCCTGTGGGTGGAAATTTACAAATATGAACAGAGGCTTTTGGAAATAGCAGCTTCTCTGAAGACAAACCATAGGCAACTTTTGCAAAGATGGCATGGTGTGGGGGCAGAGATGTTATGACTCTACGGTAAAGTGCTTGCTGATTCAAAGGGATCAGCCAGAGTCTTGAAAATTTCACATTCTTCCTGGATTTATTTAAGGAAGAAAATAGCTACTGTGTTTATTGGCAATGCTAGAAATGTGGCCGTCAATTTCAAAGACAGCTCACAGAAAAAACATTTCATAGGGATCATTCCATTTGATCCTCTCAGGAGCCCAGGAGACATATGGGAAAGAAGATAACAAGCTTCAGGAGGGTAGAATGACCTGCCTAAGGCCACACAGCTGGATCTACATAGTGTGATGACACCAGCTAGACTTTGCACATCTATTCCATATATGTTAAGTCCTAGACTCTCTGATTGCCTTTTTTCCCTTCCCAGAGATCAGACCTGGCTCCTCTGCAGCCTCTTTTCCTGGATGGAGTTGATAAAGTAATCTGTGATTTTTATGGCTCCTACAAAAGGGTTCAGTTTGTACCCTTCCCCTGGCAGCTGTGAACACAGCCTTGAGCAATTTCATTTTTATCTAATGCCTTCCTACCTTGTGACTCCTAGCACACAGGGCCAGGCTAGATCACATGGTACAAAGCTTGTTCTTGCCTCCCTCAAAAACTGTAAGACTTAGGAACTTACTTTGTCCTCTGGAATTGAAGTAAGGTACTCTTTCTTCAAAGCCTAGTCAGTTCGGTGGTGGCCAGTGGCCATGATGTGCTATCTGTTCTGATATCCTAGGAACTGAAGGGTTTATCTCTCTTCAGGACCTCCCAGGATGCTGTATGTGATAGCTATGTCTCTTAACACTATTCCAGCCCAATATCTCTGTCAAGGCTGCCTCTGATAAGCCTGTAACTCTCCTTAAAGCTCACAAGAAAGGAAACATTTCAACATGTCTGTATTAACTTCTAACAGTGTAGTGATTGGAATGAACTTCCAAATCCACAGAATAAGGACTTTTTCCATGTTTCATAAAGTAGCTTTACTCTTCTTTGTCAAAATTTCTTTAAGCTTTTCTAGCCTGTGACCCAGTAAGAATTTTACTTTCTTGTTCTGGGGGGAAGGTGTAGCTCAGTGAGAAAAGAAACGCTCTAGAATACCAGAAGCCTTGGGTTTGATGCTCAGCACTCCCTAAAAAACGTGATCGTGGAGACACACACAGGCCTGTAGTGTTTTATCTTCCACTTCAGAAGTGGAAGTTGGAGAACCAGGGCTTCAGGCTGCTGCTTGTCCTCAGTCAGCTAAAGGCCCACCTAGATGGACTGCATGAAAACCTGTCTCAGGGGGCTGGAGAGATGGCTCAGTGGTTAAGAGCACCGTCTGCTCTTCCAGAGGACCCGGGTTCAATTCCCAGCACCCACATGGCAGCTAACAACTGTCTGTAGTTCCAGTTCCAGGCAAACACCAAGGCAAATAAATAAATAGACAAAGTTTAAAAAAAAAGAAAAGAAAAGAAAAGAAAAGGAAACCTGTCTCAGAACAGCAAAAAATTTCTTTTTTTTTTGTTTCAGAGCCAGCTATAATTGTGAAGTAAATAAATAAAAATAAATAGCATAGTGCAACAGAGCCCGCAAAGGACTTACTCAAGGTTACACAGTGTTCTGTGGAAGGCCAACTTTGAACCCAGCCAGACAATGTAGTGGCTGGGTCCCTGCCTAGAACCTCATAGCACTGGCTTCCTAGAGTGTTCTTTTCTTCTCAAAAAAATTTTAAACTTTGTGTGCGTGTGTGTGTGTGTGTGTGTGTGTGTGTGTGTGTGTGTGTGTGTGTGCATGAGCACAGGTGTCTTCAGAATTGAGGGAAGTCAGAATCCCTGAAACTGAAGTTAAAGACAGTTGTAAGTTGCCTGATGCCTGTGCCATCTCTTTAGCTCTGTAGAATATTTTTACAAATATATTCCTGGTCCCCATGGAGTCCCGGCTTTCCACTAGAACCCAGAGGCAGAGCCTCTGGACAAGCTCTGTAATCACACAAGGCTGAGTGAGAATCCTAATCATTCTGTGTTTTTTTGGCAAACGGTCTTTTCACTGAACTTTGATATGAGCAACTATCAGAAGATGAAGTCAGTAATGAAGTGCATGCCATTAATCCTAGCACTGGAGAGTCGGAGGCAAGATGGTGAATTTGAAATCAGCCTAGAATATATAATATAGCCAAGCTCAGAAAGAGATAGGCCTCATGAATCGTACTTAACTCTTGGGGTGATGACATGGTATCAACTTAGTATGGCATTCAGGACACACGTTAAGTGGCAGCAAGCCTCACCCTCCTCTCCTCTACTGGGGCCAAGATCTTCCTGGATTAGCAGTGTGTTTGACAATAGAGTGAACAGCCAGGATCTCTACTCACATGGAGTTCACAGGCTAGCTTAGTTAGGGTTTCTGTTGTTATAAAGGCCATAAACAAAAGCCATAGCCTCTTAGGGAGGAGAAGTTATATATTTCACGTTATATTTCCAGGTAACAGTTCATCACTGAGGGAAGTCAGGGCAGGAACTCAAGGCAGTATCTTGGAGGCAAAAAATGATGTGATGACCTGACCATGGAGAAACTAAGCTTATGGATTCACCATTTGTGGCATGCTCAGCCTGTTTTCTTAGACCACAGAACTGCCTGTCTAGGGGTTCACATGAGCTGGTCCAACCACATCAGTCAAGAAAATGTCCCCATAAGCTTACCCAAAGGCTGGCTAAATTGGTGTGGAAACCTTCTCAATTGAGGTGCCCCCCACCCCGACACCAAGTGACTTTAGCTTGCATCAAGTTGGCATAAAAGACCAGCACACAGCTCATTAGGAGAGGGAGATAGCAATCGATCCAATACATAAGCTCAAACTGATGTATTAACAAACTTTCCCCAGGAATTAAAAATGTAGTTCAGAGGCCAAGCACTCTCCTTAAATGTGAGGTCCTGGGCTCCTTAATTGGGAATAGAACCAAGCAAACAAACAAATAAATAAACAAATCAAGGCTGTGATAGGCCTGTAGTTAAGAACAGTTGGTTCTCTTTCAGAAAACCACGATCCAGTGCCCCTTAAAACAAAACAACAAAACAAAACCAGTAACAAAAGCCGCAAAACCAAAACCAAAACCCTGTCAAGAATTCACCCAGCAAAGGTGGAAGGTGAGTGAGATGCTGGGACCCTTGAGCCCCTGACTTGTGACTAAAGCCAACTCTGCCATTGGATATTAGAGACAGGAAACAAACTAGGTTGATTTGAATTTCTGTTTCTTGCACCCAAGATTTTTTCCCCTTGTTTTTCTGTGCAGCCCTGGCTGTCGTGGAACTCACTATGTAGACCAAGCTGATCTTGAACTTAGAGATCCTCCTGCCTCTGCATCCTCAGTGATGGATTAAAAGGCTGGGCCCAAGATTCTTATCATCTGTGGCCATTTGGATGCCTACAGCATATGCCTGGGCCTCTGTGTTCTGCTCTCCATCTCTCTCTCTCTGTATGTGTTCAATATTATCTGCTTATTGCTTGTTGTGTGCAGATTTGAGAGTCAAGTATAAACTTCACAGCATGTTTTTTTTTTTTAAACTTTATTTATTTATTTGCCCTGGTGTTTGCCTGGAACTGGAACTACAGACAGTTGTTAGCTGCCATGTGGGTGCCGGGAATTGAACCCCGGTCCTCTGGAAGAGCAGACGGTGCTCTTAACTGCTGAGCCATCTCTCCAGCCCCAGCTGCACAGCATGTTTATAAAAACTAGCCATTCTCCAGGTAAAAATGGCATGCTCTAATGTGGATTTTAGTGATGAACTAAATATTAATAAATAATAAATGACAGTTTAAGAAAGTATTTTAAAGTACATGAATAGAACTGACTGACACCAAACCTAACAACCTGAGTTTAATCCAGGGTCCCATATGGTGGACGGATAGAACTGTCTCCTGAAAATTGTTCTCTAATCTCCACACACCACACACGGGGTATGACATGTGCTTGTGCAGAAAGAGTCAGGGGCACGCATGTGTGTGCACAGACACAATTAAGTTTTAAACTTTTTACATGTTTGGATATTGTATTCTTAAGTAATCAATCTAAACCAAAGATCTTCTTCAATGCTTTACAGAGGATACAGGGACTTTGGACATATCTGGGCAGATTTTTCTCAAAGTAAGCAAAATGATCATGCTAATGTTTGAATTATCTTCATTTTATTCTTTATTTTTTCTCCTGGTCCTCCTGCCTTCGCCTTCTAAGTACTGGGATTGGAGGCATGTACCACCATGCCCACCTCAATCGATTAGTCATTCTTCCACCAAAATAAAACAAAACTGGTTAGCCCAGCTGTCTGGCTCTTCTTTCCTTCTTCCACCCTTCCTCCCTTCCATCCTTGCTTTTTTCCTTTTGTTTTCTCTCTATAACAGTCTTTCTGTCAAAATCATTGCATGCTGCTCATCATTGGGTACTCAGATATTTGGTGGGTTCAGGGCTTACTGCTGTTTACCTGTGCCCACAGTTATTTCTCTTTACATTTTCATAGCTTGCGCCATCTTGTCTCTATGGGAACACTAAGCATAGCAGAGAAATGGGTCCCTCTAGACATTCAATTTTAAATAAACATTTCTTTTTCTAAGAAGACACTGCCAGTGTCACAACAGCATAGGAGGGACTTCAGACACTTATTTCCTGTCCAATAGAGTCTTTATTCAAGGCACTAACCTGTTTATACCCTGCTGGAAAGATAGACATCACTTTTGAAAGAATTGGGGATATTACTCTTAGATTTTATTTACCTGTTTATGAAGGTAAAGTCTTGCATAGGTCAGGATAATCTCAAACTCTCCATAATCAAGGATGGCCTCAAACTTTTCATCCTCCTGACTTCAGCTCCCAAGTGCTGGGTCACAGTCATGTGCCACCAAGCCCACTTTATCAACACTTTGTAAATATTTCCTCCCACTCTATGGGTTACCGTTTTACTCTCTTGAAAGCGTCCCTTGAGGCACAAAAGTTTTTAATTTTGATGAAGTCCCACCTATCTGCTAGGTGTGGTGGAGCATACCAGCTGGCCTAGAACTTGGGGAGTTGAGGCAGCTTCACCTTGCTGAGGCAGTTTCTCGCTTGTTTCTACTGTTGTGATGACATCAGTCAGAGGCTGGTGATGCAGTCTGGGAATGACTCATTTATATTCAGTGATCAAAGCACGAAATACTATGTCACACACAGATGTAACATTTTCCTCCAATATTTACATTTAATCTTTAATGACAACTCAATGTAACAATTACTGCTATCATTTCTGCTTTGTACATAGAAAAACTAGAGCAAAGAGAAGTTGAACAACTTGCCTAGGCTTTGTAAGAAATAACTGAGGTGCACATGTCTTTAAGCCTAGAACTTTGGGGGGCAGAGGCAGACGGATCTCTGTGAATTTGAGGCCAGCCTGCTCTACAGATCGAGTTCCAGGATAATCACAGCTACATAGAAATTCTGTCAGAAAAAAAAAAAAAAACAAGAGAGAGACACAGAGAGAGAGACAGAGAGAGCGAGCTGAGAGTTAAGTCTAGTCCAGCTGAGCAGAATCTCATTTGCCATATTGCTATGTTGCCTAGAAAGTGAACATTAGGGACCGAGGAGATGACTGTGTGCACAGCGCTAGCGGAACAAGTATGAGGCTCTGGGTTTGTATCCCCAGCACCCACATTAAAGAGCTGGACATAATGGCACATACATGCCTGTAATCCCAATATTGGAAGGAGGAATCAGGAAGATTGGTAGCCAGCCAATCTAGTGAAGTCAGTGAGTTCCAGATTCAGCAAGAGACCATGTATGAAAAAATAAGGTCAGAGCTTGCTCAGTGGTTAAGAGCTTTTGCTGTTCTTACAGCGGACCAGAGTTCTGTCCCAGCACTTATGTTAAGTGTTTCATAACAATTTGTAATTTTAGCTCTAGGAGGTCTGATGGCCTCTTCTGGCCTCTGAGGGTCACATAAACATACATGTACATTACACATAAAAAAACAAAGCAAATATTTTTTAAAAAACAAGATGGTAAGTAATACAGAATAACAACTAATATTTATCTCTAGCTTCAGCACATACATCTACAAACACACATGTGCATATAAGTATAGAAATATTAAGATCACAAAGAGCCTTTGTTAAAAAAATGATGCAAGAGATTGGAGAGGTGGCTTAATGGTTAAGAGCACTGGCTGCTCTTACAGAAGATTCTATCTAGGTTTAGATCCCAGCCATCCTGGCCACTCACAACTATATGTTACTCTAATTCCGAGTGTTCAAGTACAGCCTGTAAGGGACAGTTCACATTTATACTCTATGCAGAATTATTTAAATGACAGGATGGCTCATGCCTGTAATTCCAGCACTCAGAAGGCAGAGTCCAACTGATAGCAAATCCCAGACCAGCCTGGGCTATATAAGAGTTCCTGACCAGCCTTAGCTACATCAGCTGCATGGTAAAATGCTCAATGTCTCAAACACAAGTGGCTACAGAGATGATACAGTAGCTGAGTGCTTAACTTAGAGGAACATGAGCAGCTATGCCACTGAAGAGGCTCTGTCTGCAAGCAACCATGAATTACCTATGTATGCCAGGGAAAAGTAGAGCCTCATGAGACCCTCCACGCTCCACAGTTGTAATGCTTATATGTCCTGTAAAGGGGTGAGGCCTCATGCCTTCCTCTCACACCTACTGAGTCCCATCTCATTCCATGAGGAAATCAGTGCATTCAATCTAATGAGTGTCTTATGTGGTAGTCATAACTGTCCTGATTCCAAATGGACAACAGCCATATCATGCCCAGAGGACAGAACTCCACACCCTCACCCAACTCTAGAACTTTTTTCACTATCCTCCTACTAACCACTACAGTCTGCTGTAGTGCCCCAGCTTTGTCTCTGAATGTTTTCAGTCTAGGAACCACATACATGTGGACTTATGAGGGCTGGAGAGATGGCTCAGAGGTTAAGAGCAATGACTGTTTTTCCAGAGGTCCTGAGTTCAATTCCCAGCAACCATTTGGTGGCTCACATGTGAACTTATAAAACATATTTATTTTCCTTTATGACTGTTTTTAATCAAACCATCACCATAATTGTACTAAGTAATTTTTAAAAATAACATGTATAGTCGTATGAAATGCTGTGTTTCTTTCCAAATGTTTAGTTATTCATCTTATTATTGTATGTGTGAGTGCAGGTGCACACAAGCTGCTGAAGCACGCGGAAGTCAGAGGGCTTTAGGGAGTCTGTTCTCACCTTTGCCCTGACTTTCTTATTGTTGTCCTGCTGTGAACCCCAGGTAAGCTGGCCTTGAGGGTTTCCAGCTGATTCTCCTATCTCACCCTCCTATTTCACTATCATGGTACTAGAATTATAGATGTCGTGTCACTATATCTGGCTTTTAAAAAAATGTTTTAAGATGCAGTAGAATTATACCATTTTTCCTTCTCTTTTTCTTCCCTCCAGCCTCTCCAGGAACTGTCTTGAATCCTTCGCACATCATTCCCCAACAATCTCAAGTTGATTGTCCCATTATTGTTATGTATGTATGTGCACAGACTAAAATGTATAAATCCAGCTTTCTGAGTCTGTTTTTGTTGTTTGTGTGTATATGGTTTTAGGACTGACCACTCTGCCTGGACAGCCAATAACAGGGCTCATTCCTAGGAGAAGCTAATTAGCCTTCTCTCAGCAGTCATTTGTTGCCTATGGTTCTTTGTCTCCAGGTGAGACCCTACAAAGCTTTCTCTTTCTTGTTACTGTATCCACAGATATTGCCATTGTTTGTGCAGCCGATTGCAGGAGACATTGTTTCACTGAAGACTTCCTGTTATTCTGGTTCTTACAGCCTTCCCACCCTCAATGTTCTCTGAACTGTGGATGCAGGAGCTGTAATGCAGATGTGCCCACTGGGGCTGGGCTCCCCATGGTCCGCTGCTCTCTGTGTTGTGTACAGTTGTGGTTTTCTGTGACGGTCTCCATTTGCTTTAAAGAGAGTTTTTTTGGTGTGTTTGTATGTGTGTGTGTGTGTGTGTATGTGTGTGTTTTTATGCAGGGCAATAGTTATATTTACTCAGGAAAGGTGGCTTGCACTCCACACTGGCTTTTTCACATGGGTTCTGGATATAGAACTTGTTGGGTTTGCACATGAGAACAGACACACACCACCAGTGCCACACTAAAGGTTATTCAGGAAAGTTGCTGGTAAGTTCAAGGAAAGACAAGAAGAAGAGAAAAGAGAAAGATGTTCACGTGGTGTCACTTTATAAAAGAACAGGTGGGCACAGATTTACATAGCCATGCCTAGGAGCGTGCCCTCCATACTCAGAGTGTTCTGCCAGCAAGCACCATGTTGGGTTTACCACATGGCTGCTATGTGCTTGAAATTCTTATATCTCACCCTGTGCTGTGTCGGGTTATTGGACTAGTATGTTTACCACGTATATATGTATTCCATGCTTTGTGCCAGGAATCCTTACATCTCTTATGTTTATTATAAAAAGAAAGTTGGGTTTATGTAGGGGGCAGAGGTATGTGGATTGGACAGGAGCAGGGTTGACCAGATCTCTTAAGGCTACTTCAAGCTGTCTTAATGGTGAAGTTTGTCTTTTCAGAAGATGAGAGCTATATCTTCTAGCATTTGGTCTTCTAGTTTTTTGTGGCTCATTTCCTGCAGGCTTGGTGAGTTTAAGGCATGAGATGATGAATTTTGATTTTCTGGAGCTCAGAAAAAAGACTATGAGTTAGGAAGAGAACCTGGGAAGTGGCAGAATCCAGATGATATAGTGAGTGTTCTCTGCTATTATGTGGTCTGGAGGTCAGATTAAGAGAAGAGGAAAAAGAAGGAGAGTAAGAAGGTTTGAAATTGGGACCTGTATAACCTTAAGTTAGGCTTTATCTGTCCTTTAAATAAACCTTGAGGGAGCTGTTTTTGTGTTTCTTCCTTCTAGGGGACTCCAGTGGCTTGTGGCTGCATAATAATTTTGTGGATCTCTGCTAGGTCTGGGGATGGGAAGAGGTTAAAATGTCTTGTGTTTTTTGTTTACCCGTTGCTGAAGTTAAAATGGCTTCTGGTTCCTTTTCTTTGGTCCTGAGGGGAGGGGAAATGGTCTGTTTTACCTGTTTTCAGCTCTAAAAATGGCTCCTGGTTCCTTTTCTCTAGTCCTCAGGGGGTGGCAATCAACTGTTTTCCAATGGTAAGATGGCTTCTGGGCTTTACCATTCTCCAGAAACTGGAGGTTTAGTCTTGAAGTGGGAGGGGAAGGGTGAGGCCACAACATACCTCAGAACCTTTTGTTTGTCAGTAACTGTCTCAACTTTGACTCTGAGAATCAGGTTGGAACAGAAAACTCAGAGACGGAGAATTTTAGGGAGAGGTGTCTAGCAACAGAAGGATCCTGAGTGTCCCACACTTGAGGATCCACCTGGGAGGCTGAAAGAGGGTATGGGGGGGCTAGAGCTGACAGGCTGATATCAAGAGAATCAAGGGAGAAGTTGAAAAGTCTGAATTCAGGTGAATGTGGTGACTAAAAGAGATGAAAGCTCCTACATTAGCTAAAAAAATCCCTTCCCATTAGGGGTATGGGGCAGGTTGGCATGAACAAAACTGAGTGGGTGATAGGGATATATCTGAAAATGCAATTAAGTGGCAGTGTCTGATGAGACCAGAATTGTTTGCCTCCCACTCTGACAATGGAGAGGCTAGAAAAAGAGGTATGACCCCAAAACTCTTGCAGAACTGACTATGTGGCACCAGTGTCCACAAAGGAGAAGATGAACCATCCTGATACTGTTATGACTACTTGATGCTCTCTTTTTGTGATGATGGTGGTGGGGTTAGGGAAGTCTGGGCAGGATCAATCATCCATAGCCAGGCCTAGGAGATCAGCCAGGGAGTGGTCCGTGTGTAATGTCTCCCTGCCACTTGGGACTTGGAAACAGTGTTTCCCTTGGCAGTAGCAGAGACCAGTGGCTGATATGGTCACACCTAAAGCACCAGGAGGTCTATCTTGGTCTGCTTGCCATGGGAGAAAGCGAAAGAGCTGGTCGGATAGCTTTGGCCAGAAGGAGGTATCTTTCCTGGCATGTTTTCTCATCTCTCCTGTGATACACCTTAAAAGCCAATGCTAAGACTTCTGCCTGTGGAGTCAGTGGTCCCCTCTTAAGAGATCTAAGTTTAGCTCTGATATAGAAGTAGCTCTGAGTAAAAAATATGGGTCTTGAGGAATTGTCTTCCCTCAGTTGGTATGTTGTAAGAGAGCATTTGTGAGGCATTCCAAACACTGGGTTGGATTCTCCTGTTTATCTTGTGCTATCCCCTGCATTTTTTCAAAATTGACAGGCTTCAGAGCAGCCAGGGTACAGCATTGCCTCTGGCTAAGACACATCTTGGTGTATTGTAATTCCAATGGGGATCTACATCTGGAACAGCCTCGGCTCCTGGGGGGTGTTATACATTTGTCTGATGAACCTCATCTCCATCAGTTCTGGCCTGTTCCCAAACTCACCTTCACTCAAGAGTCCAATTTTTTGCCGCCTGAGACAGTTCTGACGGAGGAAACAGGGTATAAACTTTCACTGTCTCATCTACGCCACCCACTTCCCGCAGAGGGAGAAGTGGATCAGGATCCTCAGGAGGGTGAGAGTGGGACTGGTGGGGTACATGTAGGTGCCAGGTTTGGAGTTTCCTGATAGGAAAAAGTTGGAAGGGTTGCAGGTGAGTGTTGAGATTTGAAAGGTGGGGGTTCCAGAGAAGGATCTGGTTGTGTGGCTAGAAGCAGGTGGGCAGAAGAACAGAAAGCTGGAAGAGAATGTTTAGGGTTGAGATATGAAGAGAGATAGGTAAACTTTTTCCATCCGCCTGTAGGCTTCTAAAAGTTAGCTTGAAAAATATCTGGGTCCAGTGAGCCATTAGGCGGCTATTTTGAGTTATTATTTAAGGGGTACTTAGGCACTTGTTGGTATCTAGGTAAGACAAAAAACTAAGCAGCTTGAGCATCTCAAGAACACACCCTAGAGGTGAGGATGTAGGGATATTTTTTGCTGGCTTATTCCCACTATTGAGGCTCATTGGGGAGAGGTTCCACTGCTGAATCTTGGTTGTCATCCAGCTAGTGAGTGGTCCCAGAGGAACAAAGCTAGCTACCACTAAGCAACCCATCAGTTCTTAGGGTAGGCGTTAGGACAAAGCCTGAAACAAAGCTAGCTACCATTGGGGTGGGCATAAAAACCAAACTGCAGCTACCACTAGGCACTCGCTGGCACCGAGGGTGGGTGTTAGGGCAAAGCCCTGGAGACAGAGTCCAGCAGGAGGATCCAACAATCTGGGCTTGACTTCAATAGCAGGGAAGTCCAAAAAACGAGTGTCAGGTGAGAAGGAACAGCTGTGCAGTAGAGATTGTGTCTGCAGGTGGGTAGTCCTCTTCAAGACTAGAGTCCTACCAGAAAGCTGGATAATCAACGCTTTTTTCCAGAGACAATAGTTCCAGTTTATGCTGACTGAAAGGGGAAGACTTACCAATTGAGGTCAGTGGTATTCAAACAAGCTGCAGAGGGGCAGATGGAAGGTGGTCTGGTAGCATTACTAGTCAGGTTCCCCTAGTACCTATGTGCACATAGGCCCAGGAGAGAGCCTGACTAAGTCATGGCACCAACATGTTGGTTTCACATGTGAGGACATACACACTATCAGTGCCACACTGGAGTTTATTCAGAAAAGTTGCCAGGCAAGTACAAGAAAAGAGAAGTGGAAGAGAAAAGAGAAAGATTTTCATGTGGTGTCTCCTTCTAAGAGAACAGGTGGGCATAGAGTTACATAGCCATGTCTTGGGGCATGCCCTCCATATGTGGCGCCATATTGGGTTTATCACATAGCTGCTACGTGCCAGGAATCCTTACAGAACTCAGTGCATCAGACTTGCGTGGCAAGTGCCCCTACTTTCTAAGCCATCTCAGTGGACTGTTTGTTTATTCGCTTTTGGTGTAAGGGATTGGATCTATGTATGTTAGGCAAATGCTCTAACTTTATATCTAGCCCAAAGTAATGGATTTCATTATGACATTTTATTTGTTTGTTTTGAGACATGGTCTCACTCTGTAGCCCAGAATGGCTTAGTATTTGCATGTAGACCAGGTGGGATTCCAACTTGTGCTAATCCTCTTGTGCTGGGACAGGAGATTTTACTATCACACCCAGTTCATAATATTTTCATACATATAGAGAGTTTGATGGTATTTGATCATATTCACTCATATGCTGTATTACCTTTTGAAAAATATCTTTAAAGCTTATGTGTTTATACATGCACATGTGTGCAGGTGCCTACAGAGGCCAGAGAAGGTGTCAGATTCCTAGACGCTAGAGTTATAAGCTATTGTGAACTACCTGACAAACTTGGTCACTCTACAAGAGCAGGAAGTGCTCTTAGCTTCTCACATTACCCTCTCTGGTCTCCCCTCCATTTTTATGCTGATACCTCCCTTCTTTCCACCTACCACCCACCATCTATTTTCATGTCATATATAGTTTTTAAGAACTGAACTTCACACAGAAGACAAAACATGCAGCCTGCGTCATTCCAGGTCTGGCTTATTTTATTCAGTGTGATGCACTCTGGTTTCATCCATTTTTTTTTTTTTTTCTGAAGACATGACTGACTGATTTTGATTGACATGATATCTTTAAAGTTCATCCATGTTATAGCATAGCGTGGTCAGAATTCACTTCCTTTCTGCGCTGGAGAAGTTTCCATTGTATATAGATGCTACATTTTGTTGTCCATTTACCATCTGTGGTCACTGCTGGCTTCCCTTTTTAGCTCTGGAGAAATACTGTGATGTAGCGTGAGTGTGCTCATGTCTGCCCACATTCATACCTCTGGGTGTGTTCCTGTGGTTGAGATTGCTGAGTCATTTCCACATTAGCTGTTCTTCAAAGGATTGCAAGGGATCATGATGACTTGACGCTTTCCTGCTTCATAGGATCCCTCTAGCTGCCATAAGGAACTCAGGCTGTGGTAGGAAGATGGGGAATCTGGGGGACTTGAGAAAAGGCAGGTGCAGGGGTTCAGGTGAGAGATGGTATAGGTGTGAAGTATGAAGCTTATAGTCTGGGTTAGGAGGCTGCAGAGAGCAAAAAAAGGAACAGGTGATTATGAATATAGAAAAGTACTACGGAAGCCACAACAGAGGCAGGGTGCTGTGCCTACAGGAAAACAAAACAGAACAACACTTTCTCTGCCTTTCTCCTCCCTCTTCGTCCCCCTGCCCTTCTTCCCTTTTCTTCTTTCTCTTCCTCTTCTTCTTTTTTCCTTTTGTTTTGTTTTGTGACAGAGTTTCTCTGTGTAACAGCCATAGCTGTCCTGGAACTAGCTCTGTAGACAAGGCTGGCCTGGAACTTACAGAGATTCCTCTGCCTCTGTACTGGGATTACATGAAGCCCCAAATAATAATCAGTTCCAGAGCACCGAGCTATGTGCTGTCTTCTGGGGCTTCATGCTGGACCAGTCCTCCACCGCCAGCAGTGCTGCAGAGAGTATTATTATCTATGGCATTTTGTAAATGCCTCAACCACATGTCGGCAACTTGCCAACTCCTCTTGGCCTCTGTTTCCTCATCTGTAGCATCAGGGTTGCTCACAGGATTACTGTGTTGAGCAGAAAGTACAGGGGAGTGATGCATAGTCTCCAGGGAACATTTGCTACACTGTTGTTTATTATGTACTACTCATGATTATTCAGACAGAAAGAACTCCCAAAAGTAGCTTGAATATACTCCTAAACTCACATATCAGATTTTAATGTAACTTTTTATTGTTCCTTTATTTAAAGAAATTCACTCTATGGCTGCTCTCAGCAATCAACTGCCTGTGTCTCCTGGTACATGATTAAATAGGAAAAGATGTAAACTTTACACCTTAAGTTGTAAGAATCTAAGAGAAAATGTTTTAGGGTCTAGGAAGGTGTTTTAAGGTATGTAAATTTAAGTTATAAAGGTCTGAGGAGCTGAAAGCTTAAATGAAAGTGATTTAAGGTATATAAAAAGAATGAAAAATGTTTCAGATTTCTTTCCCTCACTATACTACTGTTGTATTAAGACTCCAAAAGTTCAGAGTCTTAACATTAATCAATGGGATTCTGATAAACTATTCATCTACCTGTGGCATAGTACCACTACTATTATCATATTCATAGGCTCAAGAGTTTAAATCCCCTTTGGTGTTTTCTAAGTGTAGACTTAAAAGTGTTTTTCCTTGTGATTAAAAAAAATATATCTAATGTGTAAATATCCAGTCTTCTGGAAAGAGGAAAGAGTGTTCATGCTTTTAAGTAGAATCATTTTTGGGTCCTCTATCACTCAAAGGTGTGATTCTACTGCCTTTTCTACAATGTGGATTTCAGTACAGATTACAAACGGTGAGAATGCTAATGTGTCCAAAATTGTATCTTCTGCTCTGCCAGCATCCTGCCAGTTCCCCTCAAAATCTGCATCCTGGACGGCGTAGAATTAGGTTTTTGGCCTGTCTGGCAGGTATCCAGACCCAAAGACTTACAGTCTCAGACTGCTTAGCCCCCTAAAAATGACTTGGACTCTTATATTAATTTTATGTTGTTCGGCCTATGTCTCAGGCTTATTGCTAGCTAGCTCTTTCATCTAAATTTAACCCATTTTTATTAATCTGCCTTGCCACATGGCCCGTGGCTCATCCGTGTTACTGTTACATGTTGCTTCTTGGGCAGCTGGAGTGAGTCTCTTCTGATTCCGCCCTCCTTCTCCTAACTGTGCTCCGATTTCCCTGCCTGTTCCTATGATACCTGCCATGGGCCAAAACAGTCCCTTTATTTAAAGAAGAATGGTATTCACAGCATACAGAAAGACATTCCCATATCAGGACAGCTTGAAAATAGTTACTCCTAGGTAGTCACCTCACAGACTGCTTCAACCAGGTCTGCACTTTTCTAATGCCTACGGTCCCATAGAGCCTGGACAGAAAGTAAAACAGCCAGCTATCCCAGGACTTGGCCAACATCCCAGCTTTCTCAGGTCCTCCAAAGATGCGGACAATCCCAGTAACAGGAAGCAGTCTAGAGCACATGGTACCTCCATTCCCACCTCACCAGCTACCCCTTGCTATTTCCTCACCTTTTTGTAATACACAAAAGGGAGGAATGTTAGTTTCTGGCTACAATTGCTGCAACTGCCTCAATTCCAATTGCTTTGGCTGCAACCTGTCTCTGCAGCCAAAGCCATTAAGTCACATCACCACCCGTCATCAGATGCCTTTTCACCGGCAGCTATGGGACATGTGCACCCCTTAAAAGTGCCTACCAGGCCCAGCTCGCTCTCTTGCCTCTCTTCTTCCTCTGTCTCTTCTCTGTTTTACAGCCTGTCTGCCTGCCTGACGCTTTCATGTCCCCACTCCCAAGCAGCCTTTTGCTCTTGCACTTTCTCCCCCTACCCTCCAATAAACATTTGCACTAACTCTGTTGCTTAGTGGCGTACATTGGTAGGACCTTCATCTTTATGTTTTTTATCCTTTCAATAGGACCACCTTATCTTGGGTTCTTGGTTTTCAAAACTATGAGCTAAATAACACCCCACCTTCCCCGGCTGTGTGCTTTTGTTTGTGTTTATATGTATTGTGTGCACAGCTTGTGCCCATGCATGTGGAAGCCAGAAGTCATCTTCAGGTGTCTTCAGAAATAATTTCTTCCCATTACTTTTTATACATTAATTTTTAATTATGTATATGCTTGTTTGGGGGGGGCTATTGCATGTGAGAACACATCCCTCAGAGCCAAGAGGAGTTGCCCAGAAGCTGGAGTTACAGGAGGTTGTGAGCTGTCTATTGTTGGTGCCAGGAACCAAGCTATGTTAAGAACCACATGCATGGTAAGAACAGCAATGGCTTCTTACTGCTTAGCTCAAAGCATTGCTACCTTATTCTTGAGACAGAGTCTCTCAATGAAACTGGAGCTTGCCAGCTCAGTTAGACTCCTGAAGAGCAAGTTCCAGGAGTCTTTCTTGCCCCCCCCCAGAACTAGGATTATAAACACTTACTGCAGTATTTGGCCTTTTATATGGTTGTTGGGGATCCACACTTAGATTTTCACACCTACACTTTACCAATTGGGCTGTTTTTCTAGTCTCCTCCCCTTTCTTTCTTTCTTTTTTCTTTTTTCCTTCCTTCCTTCTTTTTGTTTTGTTTGCTTGAGTCAGGGTTTCTCTGTATCCCTGGTTGTCCTGTATCCCTCTGTAGATGCCTCTGTTTCCTGAGTACTGGGATTAAAAGTGTGCTCTACCACCATCTGACTCCTTCCCTTTTCTTCATGCTTTACTCAGTCATAATAACCTGATTTGAGGGGGGTGGCACAAGCCCTTTCTCCCAGCACTTGGGAGGCAGACGCAGGTGAATCTGAGTTTGAGACTGGGGTGGTCTACATAGTGAGTTCCAGGCTGGCTAGGGCTACATAGTGAGACCCACCTTAATAAGAATGATGACACACAGAGTAAGTAGTCTTTCACAGAGGTAAACTTTCCCACAAACTCCTATAATTGTACTGCATCTCACCAATACATTTCTTATTTAGTGGTAAGGTTCCCCAGACAAATCCTAATCGACTCTTTGATGTAAACTTAGTACTCATTAGCAGAGAAAGGCAGCCATGTATTCCTAGGTTTTATTGCTAGTGCAGAGTAGTGCCTACTCTGAAAGGCCACACTAGATAGTAATAATAGTAGATATTTGAAGAGAGAGAGAGATCTAGTGACAGAGATTTGGTTTGCTAATTTTTATAACCTTATATGTATATATAGCATTTTAAAAAAATGTATGATCATAGTAAAATATACCATGCATTCAGCAAATGTATACTATATGCTGTAGTATTAATAGAGAGAGGATCCCAGTTCCATGCAGGCAGGTAGCAGCTATGGTTGGTGGTTAGCGCTGGATGGGTGGGAGCCACAGAAAGAGACAACCTTTACAGGCTGCACTCACATGAAGAGACTTTAGTGGAGTGAGGGGAAGGGAGGGAAAGAGAGAGGGAGGAAGGTCAGAGATGCAAGCTGCCTCTGGCAGGAGGAGAGAAAGAGAGGAAATAAAGGGGAGGGGTCTTTTTCGGAAAGGGAGCTTGGTGACAGGATGGTGACAGGATGGTGGGCCAAGCTATTGCTTATTGGCCAGGATTCCAGAAAGTGGGTCAGAACACTAGCACCATATACATATTTTTGTAGTACACCGTGGCCTTAATTTGCATTTTCTGGCTATAAATGAAGCTGAATGCTTTTCCCTATCTTTATTTGCTGTATGGATTTTCTCCCTTTTGAAAGGAAGTATTCAGTGGTACAGCATTTGCATAGTTCTCCTGAAGCCCCAAATAAAAAAAGAAGGAAGGAAGGGAGAGAGATAGGGAGGAAAGAGAGGTATGTTACAATATCTTGTTCTTTTTTTCTTATACTGGGAGTCTAACCCGGGGCATTGCACATTCGAGGTAAATGCTTTACTACTGAACTGCATCCTCAACCCAGCCCTCTTGTCATTTCTATATACTGTCTGGTTTTATTTTTATTGATTTCAAGACTACTTGGTCTAGGGAGAAAGACTTTGTCACGCACACTTTGTAAATATCCTCCACTTTCTTTTGATCACAGTTTCTATATGTAATTGAACTTAACACCCTACTTTCTTGTAACAAGAGGTTTCTGGCTCGCCTAGCCCCACAGTTCAAACCTTCCAACCGCCGTTTATCTGGACCAGCAATCCAAAGACACCACTCCCGCTTTCCCTGTGCTGGGATTAAAGGTGTGTGTGATTGAATTTCAGCTGTTTGTCCTTGTACTCAAGGATCAAGAATTTCCTGAGCTGTCTGCCTAGGATTTGACTGTGTGCTTTCTCCTCAATATTCAGTTTTTTTTATTAAATATGTAATATAAATCCACAGCCAATAGTGTCTCTTAAAGAGCCACATTGTTTTTTTGCTACCACTAATGCTGAGTCAGGGAGCTGCACATCTGCTTGCTGCTGCAAACAGAGAAGTCCCAGAATATGCTGCTACCAAGTAACTGTCTTTGACTCTGTTTCTTTTTGTTCAATATAAACAGAAACCTTAACTCCATCATATGCAGCTTGTTGCTTATACTGAGTCTCCTGTGAGACTTCAGGAGCCAGCCTTGTTACAGCTTAAGCTGCCTGCCACAAGCCCGGTGCCATTTTGTAGCTCAACCCCACAAGCCACTCTACAACTCACTTCAGAGATATAACTCAGAAACTGCTTTTGGCTCAGTTTCTGTGCTCTAGAACCCATTTTAAGCTTTCTCAAGCTTATGTAGGTGTTCGGCCCCATGTTGAGATGCCATCTGTAGGAGGTTTCTGGCCCAGATAGCCCCAGTTTGAACCTGCCCACCACTGCTTATCTGGACCAGCAATCCCAAAATCCCAAAGAAACACACAGACACTTATATTAATTTCATACTGTTTGGCCTATGGCTCACGCATATTGCTAGCTAGCTCTTTCATCTTAATTCAACCTATCTCCATTAATCTGTCTTGCTACGTGACCTGTGGCTTACCTATTTCATTACATCTTGCATCATGGGCTGTTGGATTGTCTCTTCTGACTCTGTCCTCCTTTCCCTACCTATGTCTCAGTTTCTCCACCTACTTCTATGATGCCTGACACGGGCCAAAACAATTCCTTTATTTAAAGAATGATGTTCATAGCATACCAAAAGACATTCCCACATTATTTCCTGTTTGTATTTTATGTAAGTCCCTAATGCCAGTGTAGTTAAGAGGGCTTAACATTAAGGGAAAACTATTTTCTCATGTTCAAGAGAGTGAAATCTCTAGCCAGGGTGGAGACCTACCATTCTAGCTGGGGAGTGTTAGGATCCTGTCTTAGCCCCTGAAGCCACACCTGGCCAATGGCAATTGGCCTGGCTCCATCCTGAGTTCTGATGTCAAGCTCCATTTAAGAAGAATTCCCACCCTCTCTCTTTTGTCTTTCTTCTCCTCCACCCTGCCAGAGGGCACTCTCCTCAACCCTCTCCCCCTTCTCCCCTCCTCCATGTATCTCATCTCTCTCTCTTCATAATAATAGCTATGTGGTCTTTCCGTGTGGACCCAATCTAAGTGTCTCCTGCCAGCCTGCAGCCTTCCACCATGCCAACATGGGGCAAAGGGCTCCTCAGCATCCATCACCATCTGTCAGTCATACTGGGTAAATTCAATAACGAAACATAGCAAAACAACAGGACTACCTCTAGGTAGGTGGATTTACCTTAAATCATTCAAAAAGATGAGTGAAATAACTTCCTTAGATCAGATACTGCCCTTTTCCTTCTCAGACTTCTTTCCCTCATGGATCACTGTGAAGTTCAGAAGAATCTGCCTGCCTCTCTGATTCAGAATGGGAATTTTTATTTTTTTTCTTTCAAAACCTGGCTAGACATTCTCTGGTCCTTAGGGCTTTTTCCCTTTCTTTAAAGCTTATTTTATTAATGTAACTGACCAGCAGACTTATCTGCCAGCTTAACTCACTGAATGGCTTTACTTCTTGTCTGGCAGCTGCCAGGATTGACAGCTTCATTGACATGCAGTGTTTCTTTGTTTGTTTGTTTATTTTTTGTTTTTTTATAAATGCTAATGAAGCTGTTCTCCAAATTCCCTGTGAGTTCACTCCTAAACTCTTTGTGAATGACACTAGGAACCCCAAAAGGGAACTTGATGTTTCTGGCATCATATGACATCCCAGGCAGGACTCCCCAGACTTCCTAGTAACACTAAACTGAAAATATTTAGGGTAGGTTTTGCTACTCAAGCAACCTTTCCTATTTATTTATTTTGTTTTCCCCATAATGTCTTGGTTGCTTTTGTACATTTTTTTCTTTTCTCCTCACACCAACTTTAGAATCAGATTCTTAATTTAAAAACAAAGCAAGCAGGTGCACAAGACAAACAAAACCCTGGGATTTTGCTGTTTCATTGCAAATAGGGTTTCAAGTAGCCCATGCTAGCCTCAAACCTGCTTTGTATCTGAGGATGATCTTGTACACCTAATTCTTCTGCCTCCACCTGCAGGATGCTGGAGTTAAACTAGTCTGTTTATGTGGTGCTAAGACTCGGATCTAGGGTTTTATGCATGCAGGGCAAGCATTCTGCCCATAAGGTGCAATTCCAGCCTCTGTGTATAAACTGCTGCAAAAGAATAAACACATTCAAATCGAGAAGCATTCTTGCAGGATTATTGTGCTTTCTATATGGCCTCTTTATTTTAATCATCACTTATTACATTACAAAGATCTAGTTTTCCCCATATCCATTAACTCCAGATGGTGCCTTTATTGTGTGTGTGGTGGTAAGTGGAGGTGGTGGTGATTTTAAGACAGGGTCTTATTGTGTATGCAGCATGGCTTGACCCAGGACTTGCTATTTAGACCAAGCTGGCTTTGAACTTGTTTGTAGTAATCCTCCTGCCTCTTCCTCCTGAGTGCTAAGATAATAGTTGTGCACTACCATGGCTGGCCTTATTTTTGTCTTTGTGCCAATGCTGTCCACCCACCCACCCATCCATCCACCCACCCATCCACCCACCCATCCATCCATCCACCCACCGACCCATCCACCTATCCATCCATCCATCCATCCATCCACCTATCATCTAACCACAGATTTTATTGAGAAAGGGGACCTGCAAAAGTCATAATGTGAGACACCACTACTAGGTGAGAACTACTATTGTATCCAGAAGAAACTAAAGTCTGAAACATACCTGGGCCATGGGGCTGGGTAGATGGCTCAGTTTGTAAAGTGTTTGCAACTCCAGCCTGAGGACCTGAGTGGATCCCCAGCAGGACCATGGTTGCATATGTTTGTGTTATGTCCGTGTCTAGAAATTTCCAGTGACCACCATGGAGTTGGACATCTGTAACATGCATGAGGGTTTTATTGTTACATACAGGTTCCAGATGAACCCAGGTTGATAGCCTTGTTTCGGTGCATCGAAAAGGTAACAACCTCACAGTCCCTAGGGGAAGGGGAGTTTTTTTTTTTTTTTTTTTTAAAAGAAAACCTACATAAGCAAGATGCATCATGTCTTGGCATTTCAGGATTGGGCAAAAAGGATGCAGGTACAGTGGCTATTAGCAAACCCAACTTTTGAATCTATTGGCTGTCAAGCCCACTCCCAGACCTGGGCCCCGCCCTCAGGTACCAAATGTACAGATAAATCCATGTCTTTACATTTGTAATCCCAACTTTGGGGAAAAGGTAGATCCTTGGGACTTGGTAGCCAGCTAGTCTATCAAATTGGTGAGGTACAAGTTCAGTAAAAAATTCTGTCTCAAAAAATAAGGTAGAGTAGGCTGCAGAGATGGCTAATTGGATAAGAGGACTGGCTGCTCTTCTAAAGGACTTGGGTTCAATTCCCAGTACCCACGTGGTGGTTCACAATCATCTGTAATTCTAGTCTCGGGGGATCTTGTAGTAGTGTGACTGAGACTCAGGAGCCAAATATCAGGGAAAGGCTGAAATATCAGAGAGAAGAAGCATCACAGTTAATTTTTACCCAGCTGTCTTGCAACTTTCTCAGCCTTGCTCCTGGTTGCTTCTGCCAGTCGCTTCTGTCTCTGCCTGGTTTTTATGAGCCCTTATATACCCTATCCCATCCAGATTAGGATTAAAGGCATGTAGCCTTGAACTCACAGAAACAGAAGAAGTTCTGTCTCTGGAGTTATAGGATCAAGGGTGTTGGTTGCCACTCCCGGCTTTCCCTGTAGTGGGATTAAAGGTATATGTGACTTACTCAGCTGTTTATCTGAGCTGTCTGCCTAGGATTTGACTGTGTGCTCCTCCGCTAATATTCGGGTTTTATTGAATATGTAATATATATCCACACAGGACAGTGGAAATCATGGAGCCCAGCATCCTGATGCCATTCTATGTATGATGCCATTCTCGAATTTTCCTTCCTTCCTTTTTCTCTTGCCCGGAGGTTGCACACACCTCCCTCCCTCCCGCACCCTCTTTCTTTTTCCCCTTTGTTTCCTTTTCCTCTCTTTCCCTTCCTCCCTTTTCCCTCCCACCTCTGGTTTCCGGGAGGGACTCTCATTGCTGTGGGAACAGATGGGGAACTGGGGCTTAGGATAAGATAGGTGCAAGGTGAGAGGTGGTAGCAGCTTAACTGGTTTCTCCCTTATGTGTACTCTCCCACGGTGACAAACAATGTCCCTACACAATAGGGCAGGAGGCTGTTTTCCGGTTAAGAACGCCCATGTCTTAGGAACCTGAGTCTGGTTCTCAGCACTCATGTGCGATTTCCTCCCCTCACTACTCCCCCGACACAAAATGATGGGCTGGAGAGATGACTGTGAGCTTCTTAATATCACTTGTTGTTTTTAAGGAGGATCAGGTTCAGTTCTTAGCCACTTACATGGCAGCTCACAATTGTCTGTGACTCCAGACCCAGGGGAATCTGACCTCCTCTTCTGGCCTTCGAGGATACTGCAAGCATGTGGTGCAAATACATTCAGGCAAACATGCACTTGAAATAAAAATAAATAATCTTAACAAAAGAAATCTACAGATATTAACTGAATGATACAAAATGTATCCCACATTGGCTGTTCTCCTTCTACTCACTATTCCTGGGAGTTACTCTCAAGTATTTTTTTAACTATAAAAAATTTCAACTCACTTCAAATATTTAGGTTATTTTGGTTACTTGGGCAGTGTAAGGAAATTAACTTTTGAATATTGGCAACCTCTTCTCTGAATAGATTGACTGGGATATAATTAGAACTGTGTGAAATGGCACTTGCTAGGCATAGGATATTGGCATCTAGGGACTAGGGTTTATTTAGCAATTAGAATTGTACAGAGATGCATTATTAAGTAAATCATAACATTTTGATACAAGAAAGCACAGTAAAGTATATGAAATAGCTGCTTTGTTGTTTAGTATGCTATTTTGTTTTTTTTTTTTTAGTTTTTTTTAGTATGCTATTTTGAAGAATATAGTTTTTAGTTTTTTATCTTCTTCAGAAAAAGTAAAATCACAACAGTAAAATATAGGGAGAAATACTCAGAGCAGTGGAAGACTGTTATTCTGAACACATGGATCGATCGGTAGAGGCTCCGGAGAGCCATATCACCTGTTAGGAAAGTAGCTTTCTAACCATAAATGTTAAGTAGTCTTATGTGTCTAGGCTTCAGTGTCCTTGGCTCTGAGATGAAGATCAATAACTAGGTTGTTGCCAGTCCTACTTCATGATGTGAGGGTAGGGACTTGTTCTCTTTGTGGTTCTGCTTCCAGTACCTGACACATTCTCTGGCTTTTGGTCGATCCTCATAAATTATTTTTATCTTACTCATTTACCTTTGCTATTATTTTTTAAATTAAAATATTTTTAAGGGGCTGGAGTAAGATAGCTCTGTTGATAGAGCACTTGCCTAGCATGGAGGAAGCCCTGGGTTCTGTTCTCAGCACCACATTAATCCAGTTGGCTAGGTTATCAAGAAGTAGAGGCATGGACCAGGCTGGTAGTGGATGCATTTAGTCACAGCACTTGGGAGGCAGAGCCAGGTGGATCTCTGAGTTCAAGGCTAGTCTGATCTACAGAGTGAGTTCCAGGAGAGCTAAGGGCTACACAAAAAAATCCTGTCTCAAAAAAAGTGGAGGCAAGAGAATCAGAAGTTCAAGGTCACCTTCTACTCATAGTGTATTAGAGGCTAGACTTAGTTATATGAGACCCTGCTTCCAATCCTCCCAAATCCTTACCAAGCAACAACGAAGGAAAGGACTTATTTCTGAGTGGGAGAAATTCCCAGGTTGTTTTGCAGACCATGCAAACAGGTGTTTAGGCTGGAGATCTCAAGTGTTTAAGATGGAATCCTAAGGCGCCTGATTCGAACGAACTCCACTTCAACTTGTTGAGTGTCCCAGAGTGAATGTCCTCACCTCTCTGGGCCCGTTTCCCAATCTGTTTCATTTCCTTTCTTGGGAGCTCACATCCCTACCCTGCCAGCTGCAAGTCAGTTGACTATGAAGTCAACACCAAATCCCGCAGCAGGAGAAAGGCTGTACAGTTTAGGATCGCCTGGGATGAAGCCAGGGTGTGGAGGGTCCAGCGCGGGGTTCCTCAGGGCCCTGTCGGTGTTAGGAACCGGCAGTGGGTGGGAGCTGCAGACGCGGCCTAGCCCAGGGCACTAAGTGGCCTCGTTTGCTCCCACGCGCGGGGCGGGGCGGGGCTGGGCGGGGCTGGGCGGGGCTGCATCCCGGTGACGCGAGCCAACCGCGCGGCGCCCAGGCTTCTCGCTTAGCCGGCCGCCCGCATGGCGCTGCGCAGCTTCTGCAGCGCTGATGGCTCCGATCCGCTTTGGGTAGGTGGTGGGCCGCCGGGGCGGTGAGAGGTTGCTGGGGAGGTCCGGAGGACGTAGGGGACGCAGGGGATGCTGGGACGCGCTGGCCCAGCTGCTTCCTAGCCTGAACCTCGCTCTGCAGACTCGGGGACCCGCCACCCGGGCCCGGGCACAGCCTCCGCGGCTAGTCTCGGGGAACCCGGTTCCGGGAGAGCCGAGCGTGTGCCGGGAGAGATCTCACTGCTTTGGGGTTCTGCCCTCGGGAGGGGACGCCTGATCTAGAGGCAGCAAAGTGGGAGGTTGCCGTCTTTTGTGGGAGTAGGGTCCTCATTCACAGCACACACCCCATCTCTGAACACCGGGCTGGCAGGAGGTCTAGAAAGAGACTTCCCATCCCTTGTGTTGGGGGATCCCCCACTGTGTTTTACCTCTGGTATCATGTTTTTCTCATCCTTTCCTATCTTTGTACCTAAATGCTACAGGAAAATTTAAGGAAACAGGAAGTCAGGAGAAGGATAGCAGTTCCTTCTGCCCCACTGCAGGTTTGGGGAGCAGTGGGAGATGCCCGGGACCCTGGTAATGCCTTTCACCCTGTGAGGTGTTGAGGCTGGGCGTTGGGGGATGTGTTCCAGGGACTCCGGGCCCTCTTCAGGTAGTTTTAGGCTGGGTTCCCTGGCTGTCTCTCTAATCCCCAGTGCTTGTGGATTTCGTGTTCCTGTAATGCGATTTGCCTATTATTCCAGAACACTCCTGTATTGTGCTGTCCTGATTATTTATTGAATACAATAGGGCAGCCTGGACACAATGACTTCTCTTTCTGTTTGAGAAACAGGAAAAACACTCGTTTCTTAGTCGCTGATAAATGCCTGCAAGTATTTTCTTGTTCTGTTTTGGGGTACCTCCCTAACAGTAGTGGGGACCTATGAAGGCCCACTGACAGACTTTAGTCTTTTGGGTGAGGAAGAGTGCCAGTTTTGGTCAAGAAGCTTTCTACACTTGGATACATTTGCCACTGTAAAGTCACAAGGCTGGAGGTTTCTCCAGGGCTGAAAACAATGCTACTGATTAGCATTCAGGCATCTGCAAGAGATTTGTGCCTGTTTGCCACCTGTGTGTTCTTTACCCTTGGGCCGTGTATGGAGACAGCAGAATTATTCTGCAAGGTTCCGGTGGGATCTGGCTCAGTATTATTACATGGATGCTGGTGTATTTCCTGGTTTATTTTCTTCTCTTGTAGTGAGTTTTGAAAGTAGGTTGACAAGACATATATACATATATCTCTCTATATAAACACATACATATTGTATGTATATGTATGAGGGCATGCATACCATAGCACACATATGGAAGTCAGAAACCCGAGGAGGGTGATTCTCTCCTTCTACGATGCGGGATCTGAGGATTGAACGCTTGTCAGCCCATTCTAGGATGTATTTTATTGCTGGGCACTGGTAACTAAAATGTGTTTGGCGTAGTCTATCTTTTAGTCATTTAAGAAGTCTGTCGAAGAAACCTAGTTTTGTGTTCTCTCTTTGTAGGGACTTTTTGCTACTGAAAATTAAGATGGATGAACTGTGCTTGGCAGCGATGGTGGCTAGCCTTCACCTTAGGCAGGTTCCCAACCTCCCTCAATTTTCATCTTGTAGACTTTATGCCCCCTCCTCCCACTGGTCTAGACATGCTGGCTGCCCCTGTTTCTGGAGTCCTGGAACCAGAATAGGTGAGGTTGGCAATCAAGAAGTTAGCTAGAGAATCCAAACACAATACAGAGTGGTCGGTTAGCCTGGATGGAGGCATAGACCTGCAATAGCAACTCTTGAGAAACTGAGGCAGAAGGAGTAAGAGTTTTAGAGCTGCTTGGGCTAGAGTGAGACCAAGCCTCAAAGGACAGCAAATTGAAGCAGGCAGCATGTGTCTCTCAAAGCGAAGTGTTAAAGTCAGCACAGACTTCCCTCTGGATAGGCAGGCACCGGCACCCCCACCCCGACTGAACCTCGGGCCTGACAAACTATCACTGTGTTAACATTCCCCACTAGACCATATCATCTTGACCAAGTTGTTTCAATGCCCATTGTGCCTCAGCTTACCTGTAGAATAGGGGTATGGGAAAAGCTTCCCAGCCTTGTAGGACTCTGAGGTGTGTGAGTGGTCTGGCCTGCACTGCACTTTGTATTTTTTTAAAAATTATTCTCTCATATATCACGTCCCCACTGCAGCTTCCCCCCCTTTCCACCCCTCCCAGTTCCCCTCCACCTCCCTTTGCTCGAAGATCTACTCTACTCTGTTTCCCTTCAGATGGGAGTGGATTCAGAGACCCATAGCCAAGTATTTAGGTTGAGCTTGGAGAACCCTGTGGAAAAGGGGAGAAAGCATCGTCAGAAAGGTTGAGGACACCAGAACAGGGCCCGTAGAACCAACCAAGTAGAGCTCATAGGGCCTCAGACTCCTCGTTGCCCTTTGTATTTTTATCAGTCCCTGGGACTCATTCTCTCCCCTGTGTGGGAGTGGGTTGCAGTCTATTTACAACTCATACTTGGATCTTTTTAGGACCAGCATCGTGCTTAGAGATTCTTAGAGCCTTGCTCCTGGGCTAGGATCTGCTGCTGTGAGTTTACCACCTTCCTTCAGGCAAAGGTCTGGGATGAGAAAAAGAGAAACTTACCTAAGTGTAAAGTTGGAGCTGAGGGCTGGCTGGTGGCTTACTCTTTTTACTGGGAATGTGGAGTGGTAGGAGGTAGATGGTTGGTAAAAGGGTCTTGGGCCTCTCATTGTAATTTACTTTTCAAAAAAAAAGTATGAAGAAATGGTTCAGTGGGCAAGAATGCTTGGTTGTGCAAAGCAGGAGGACCTGAGTTCGAATCCCAGTACTTATATAAAAAGCCAGGCATGGCTATGTCTATAACCTCCGCATTGAGGGGGTGGAAGCACGTTTCAGGTTTAGCAAGAGATTGTTTTAAGGAAATACACCTAGACACCTGGTATGCCATTTGACCTATAAATGGGGTTGTGTGTTGTTATACATATGTGTGAACATATACATATCCCATTAGCACATACTGTCATACACACAATAAATTGAAAAGTTAGAAAATATGTATTAAGCATTGAGCAGGCCTGTCATCCCAGCTACTGAAGAGGCAGTGGCAAGAGGGCCACAAGTCTAAAACCTGTCCACACAATGAAGCAACACCTTGTTTCAAAATTAAATGTAGAAAAAAGGAATGGAGATTTAGCTCTGTGGGTGAGCACTTGCCTATAATGTGTGATGTGCTATGCTCCATTTCCAGTACCTCCAAAAACAAACAAACAAAAGAAAAGGAAAGAAAAGGAAAGATACTCATCTCATGCCTAATTATAGAAATACTAGAAAATATTAAAAGCTGAGCACAGAAATCAGTTGTGTAGGTGATGTCCTGTGTGCCCTGCATTCAATCACTAGTTCTGCAGCTAGGATGGGTCACTTTTCTACTTTGTACCTCAGTTTCCCCATATGGGATAATGGAGTCCATACATAACAAGTGATGGTAATTTGAGTGTTGAGTAATGAAATCTCACAGTGCTGCTCAGGAGTTGGTTAGCTCTCAGTAGATGTAAGTGCTTACAGTTAGGTGAGACTTGATTTTTGCTGCCCCTGCTGAGAGCATCTCCAAACACAGAAATAAGCAGCAGATCAGCAATGCATGCTCTGGAGTGAGTTGGTTGTTGGGGCTGATTTGACTTGTAGTACCTTCCAGCTCTTCAATCCCCTGAACATTGTATCTGACTATTGTAGCTGAGGGATCTTGGTGACTAACTGGTGTAATTGCTGTTGAGGTAGCAAGTGGTCTTGTAACCCCCACCCCAGTCCCTGTTTCCCCAAGGACCTTGTTGCTTTTCACACTCTTTCTACCACTGCCTTCTACCACACCCGTCTCTCTCTGTTCTCCTAAGCCCTTGGATTGCTCTAGTCAGTCAGGAATCCCCTTTACCCCGCTTACCAGATGGATGTAGCATTTAAGCGCAGCCCAGAATGATGCCCAGATAACCAGGTAAATGACTTTGGGGATTTGTGGGATTGGCCAGAAAGGCTCTGTCTGTGGCCCTGCTCCTTGGCCTTACAGGAGGAAGCTGCAGCTGCCTCTGTGGCTGAGACATTTGTGTGTGTGTGTGTTTGGTGTGTTGTGTGTGTTTTGTGTATGTGTTGTGTGTCCCCTTTCACTATTGGAGGTGCTTCACCTTGAGCATGGTGGTAGGTAATAAAGCCCCTTCTGTTTGTCAACTATCTTGGAGGGTGTCCACAGAACTCCTGGGGGACTCAGGGACATCCCTATATTACTGCATCCTGGGAGGAGCTGGGGTACCTCTGATGCTCTGTCTTCTCTTGGGGGCCCAAACCTTTGGTGTTTCCCAAGGGTCTTGTTCCCTTCTACTGTCCATCTGAGAAAGAGAGAAAGAGAGAGGCGCAGACCAAACTATGTCTTTACTCTGCTCACCATCCTTCAGTGGCTCCCAGGAGGAAGTGGGGGGGGGAAGAGAGAAAGAGACAGAGACAGAGAGAGACAGAGAGAGACACTAGACCCTGCCTTTCCTCTGCTCAGTCTCCTTCAATGGCTCCCCAGTTATTGTGTTCAACCAGCTTTGGAACATCTCGCCATGTTTTCGCTCTGTCCTTATGTAACTGCTTTCTTGGTTTTTCTCTTCTTTACTGCCACAGGGATTCCTCAGGCATCTATTCCTGACCCTTGCTACTTCTTGTACACCCTGTTTTCTACTCCTACTTTAGAGCTCTTAATTTTTCTTTATTACATGTCAAAGAGTTTGCTTACTTCTTTGCTGTGTATATGACTCTAATTCTAGTATCTAAGACAGTGTCTGGTGCTCAGTAATTACTTGTTGAATGAATAAATGACCTAAAACCCTAGAATAGCTTTCAGGTTTCCTTGAAGTCTCTCTCTGAGACATTCAGGATAAAATGTTATTCTGTATTTTGTGTTTCAATAGTCCAGTGAGGTCATGTTCATCTGTTTTCCCCCGGGCCTGGTACTTTGCATCCAGTAGACTGAAGTTGCTCTGTCCCACTTGGCCAGTCCTGAATAATCATACAAAGGCTTATATTAATTATAAACTGTTTGGTCTATGGTTCAGGCTTAGTATTAACCAACCCATGATTCTTATCCATGTTTAGCCACTTTTTCTCAGTGCAGCATCCTCATCTTACTTCTTTGCCTGGCTGGTGTCTGTTCTGCTCTTCATCTTCCCAGAATTCTCCTTGTCTGGTTTCCCCACCTATACTTCCTGTCTGCCTAGCTTCTGGCCAATCAGCATTTTATTAAACCAATATTTGCAGTGACACATGTTTACAGTGTACTAAAGCCTGGTTTTAGCATTAGGTTCTCAACCATCATTTGAACAAATAAATAAAACTAAATAAAATGCATTTAGTTATTTACTGGCAGGGTCTCCTATATAACGATGATCTGGAACTTGATGTATAGGCCAGGCTAGCCTCAAATTCATAGGCCACTTGTAAGTGTTGGGATTGAAGGTGTATGCCACCATGTCTGGCTTTTTGATGTTTTATTTTTGAAACAGAACCTTCCTTTGTAGCTCAGACTAGCCTGGAACTTACTGTTTTCTTGCCTCAGCCTCCTGAGTGCTGGGATCATGGGCTACTGCCAGTAGGCCTGGTTTTAGTGTTTGAATATGTGTGCCTCAGATATTTGTTCTGAATTTGGTTTTAGATCTATCCTGCCTCTAGGCTAGCTTTGCTTTATATATTTACTTAATCTTTAATTTTTTTTTTTAAATTACACTTTCATAGCTCAGGCTGGCCTCAAACTTGCTTATGTAGCTGAGGATGACCTCGAACTCCTGATTCTTTTGCCTGAGCCTCCCAAGTGCTGGAACTATAGGCATATACTATCCCCAGTTGTGGTTTTTGGCTTTATTTTAATTATGCAAACACTGCCATCTCTGATATTTAGATACTGGAGAAGTTTTAGCTTCTTTTAAATTCCCTCGGGCAGCACTAGGCCCCACTGTAGCTGCACCTGGAAAACAGGCCTGTAGAACCCACTCCTCTTTACTGCTCCTCTCTTGGAAGTCCAAGTGTCCATTGTCTCTGCTTGTACTTGTGGATCTTACTGTGTAGTCTAGGCTTGTTTTAAACTCTTGATCCTTTTTCCTTAGCCTCCCAAGTGCTAGAATTAGAAAATGTGTGCCACCAAGCCTGGTCTTTAGATTTTTAAAAAAATTCTTTGTCATCATCAACATGAACAACAACATCATCATTTAAACAGAAAGTGGGCCTTACTACATAACTCTGGCTGGCTTAGGACTTACTGTATCATCCAGGCTGACCTCACATATACAGAGATCAGCTTGCCTTTGCCTCCAGAATAATACTGAGATTAATTATTTTTATTTATTTTATTGTATTTTTTTTTTAGACAGGTTTTACTGTAGCCTGTCTACAGACTACTACAGACTACTGTCTAAAGACACAGTTTTACTGTGGCTATTCTAGAACTCATTCTGTAGACCATGCTGGCCTGGAACTCAAGAGCTCCATCTGCTTCTGCCTTCCAGTGCTGGGATTAAAGGTGTGACAGAACCTCCCCCCCCCCCACTAATTTTTTGTGGGAGGGGACAGAATACTGAGATTATTAGTGTTTTACCATGCCTATTTTTTATTTTCTCTGTGTCTCTGTCTCTCTCTGTCGTGTTCCCCCCTCCCCGTGTGTGTGTGTGTGTGTGTGTGTGTGTGTGTGTGTGTGTGTGTGTGTACTTGAGGAAGCTAGAACATTGAATGCCCTGGAGTTGGAGTTATTGGCAATTTTGAGTTGCCTGATGCAGGAAATGGGAACTGAACTTGGATCCTTGGCAAAATTAATATAGGCTTTTAATGGCTAGGTCATTTCTCCAGCCCTTAGGTTCTTTCCCTAATGTGTTTCTGGGGAGTGAACCCTAGGTCTTGAATACCTAGGCAAGTGCTCAGTTGTACCTCACCCTCACTCCAGCTGGCTAGACTGTCATGAAGATCCTGACTTTTTTTTTTTTTTTTTTTTTTTTTAAAAAAACTTTATTTATTTATTTGCCTTGGTGTTTGCCTGAAACTACAGACAGTTGTGAGTTGCCATGTGGGTGCTAGAAATTGAACCTCGGTCCTCTGGAAGAGCAGTCAGCACTTCCAACCAATGAGCCATTTCTTCAGCCCAGTAGATCCTGTCTTAATCCCAGGTGGATTTGCCTTAGCAGGAGGGGGTGGGCTGAGGGTTGTTCTCCTGGGTACTGTAGGATTCTGAAACATATCTGATATGACTGTAGGCGCTAGGATTTTTAAGTAGGGAAAGGCCTGGCTTTTATGACCAGACTTTAATGGTCAGTAAAAATGCCAGCTTGTAAAAACTTGCCTGAACTTTTATAAAAGTAAGTAATTGGGTTGGGGTCTTCAGGAGGGCCCAGGCATCCTAGAGCAAGCTTCTCCTAGCTTGACAAAAAATTGAGGATATCATCTGCCCTGGTGGAGGTATGTGTATATCTTTTTCTCCTTGGAGTTAGCTAATTGAAGACACCATATTGTGGTAGGACACTATTTATGGGAGCATTGAAGTGTGAGAGAATAGGCCAACTTTCTCAATTCTGCCCTGTTCACAGTTGGACCAAATTGTTTTTAGCAGTGTAGGGCCACCCTGGGCACTTCAGGGTATTTGACGACATTCAGGCCACTGCCCACAGATTGCCAGGCATACCTTCCCTTTGTTACTACAATTAAAAATGCCTCCAGGCAGTGCCATATGCCCCGGGGGTTAACCCACAGTCAGTCACTGATGTGGAAGAAGATGGAAGACCAATTTAAGCTAGAAGTCCACCCTCACCTGAGTTCCCGGGCTGTCAGGCTGCACAGCTTATTGGGTAATTGGTGTGGAATTGCCCTGGAGCTTAATAAGAAAGAGGTTAAAGTCCAGTTAGCAAAGGGGGGGGGGCTTGGAGCGGCCTGATCTGTTTTCTTCTTCCTCTCATCCACTCTTTCAGTTGGCATGTAGGGCACAGTTTGGTGTCAGCAGTGAAAATGTCTTTTACAGAGAGAGCAGCTTTTTTCCTCTCTTTTTTCCTTCCCTCCCTCCCTGAAGGTGTCACTGTGTAGCTCTCACTGGTCTCAGACTCAGAGCCCCTGCCTCTTGAGTGCTAAGATCAAAGGCTGCTTTACCATGCCCAGCCATTTATTCTTTTTTGTTCGTATATGGAGGCTGGAGGTGGATGTCTGTTTTATTTTGAGATGGGATCTCATTGAACCTGTAGCTTACCCATTTAGTTTAGCTGACTGGCCAGAGAGCTGCTGTTACTTTCTGTCTCTGCTTTCTTCCTCTGGGATTACAGATGCGTGCCATTGCTTCCAGTTTTTACATGGGTGCTGAGGGTACACTCGAACCACTTAGCTCCACAGCCCTCATTCCCTCTGAGACAGGATCTCTCTTTATAGCCAGTATGTCCTGGAGCTTTCCGTCCTTCCTCAGTCTTCCTAGTGCTGGGGTTGTAGCTATGTGCTACCCTCTGGCTTTCTACTCCCTCACTTTAAACTGTCTCCTGTTAAGAAGACAGCAACTAAGTCCAGAGTGTATTGCTGTCTAGATTTGCCTATCGGACTCATTCTTGGGGTTGGTGACTAGAGAAGGTAACTCTGGGCTGCCACCCTCAAGTGATAAAGAAGATTTTTATGGAACTTTTCCTTGCCATTTTCTGAGTTTATTCTCTGAGAACCTCAGTTTCCTTGCCATCTTGGGTGGTGACTGCTTGGGAACACTTTACACAGAGTATGGTTTAAGTGCTGAAATTTAGAGAGCTTTGTTGTGGCTTTAAGATCTGATCTGTTCTCTTGTCCCTCCATAATCACCCCCTCCATTTTTTTAAATTGAACATCTATTAAGTTTATGAAGTAAGCATCTACTGTGTAGTCATGAACAACAAAACAGGTCAGGTCCATGTCCTCATGGGATTTATGCTAGGGATGCACAGACAATTCTAGATCACGGTAAACCATACAGAGACCTAAACCAGGAGGAACCAGGGTGAGTATAAACCACCTTAACAAGAAGTGACATTTTTCTCAACATCTTGGTGGTAGAACTGGCTATGTAAGGATCTGGAACAAAACAAAGAAGGAAAACCTATGCAAAGGTCTTGAGGAGTATGATGTGGTCAAAGTAGCATAGTATGTACACACACACACACACACACACACACACACACACACACAGATTTATTTTTCATTTTATGTGTATGAGTCTATCACATACTTTTCTGCTGCTTGCAGAGGCCAAGGGGAGGGCATTGGATCATCTGGAACTGGAGTTTCAGATGGTTGTGAGCTGCCATATCTTGCTAGGAATTGAACTGAGTCCTCTGCAGGAGTAGCCTGTGCTCTTAACTGCTGAGCCATATCCATCCCCTATGTATTTGAGACAGTTTCATGCAGCCCAGACTGGCTTTGAATGTCACATGTAGCAGAGAGCGATCTTGAACCTCTCATCCTGCCTTTCCTTCCTGAGTGCTGGGATTGTAAGGGAGTATCAATGGCTTAACTTCTTTAGAAGTGGGGATGGAAATTGGCTTCACAATTTCCAATTCACAAATGCTAGGTAAGCACACAGCCCACCTGACTCCATTCCTGGGTCATTGCCCTTTAAAAGGTCTGAGGAATTACAGGACCAGAGAACTGTCTTGTTAAAGCCCTGTTTGAAGCTCCTAACAGAGCATGAAGCCTAGTAGAAGGGCCTGGAAATCCCAGGTGGGTGTTCTGCTTACCGGTACGACTGATCTGGGGATGTCCATGGTCCAGCTGCCTTTGATTGTGCTTTGAAACAACAGATTTTAATGACAACAAAGTCTTGCCCCTTTTGGTTAGGTAGATTTTCTTCTGGTTTCTAGAGAAAATGGCTTTAAAAACTAGACTGCAGTTTTATTGATAGTGCTCCCTACCAGCCTTTTCTCCCCCCCTTTTTTTTTCTTTTTTTTGAGATAGCGCCTTTAGCTCAGGCTGCCCTCAAACTCTATGTAGCCAAGGATGACCAACACTGAAGTAGCTTCCTTCCCCTCCAAGTGCTAGGATTATAGGTGTGGTCTACGACCTCTCTTGGGGATTACATCCAGAGCTTTGTGCATGCCGAGTTCACAGCCTCACACAACGAGCTAAGCAATGCACCCTTAATTAACCATCCAGACTTTCTTTTTATCTTTCGAGGGTAGTTCAGAATTGTTCAAGCTTGGCATCCAGACTTGACCTGGCCATCCTCCTGCCTCTGCATCCAGAGTAGCTGGGACAACAGCACGCTAGGTCTGGATGGTGCTGATACTTTATAAAAAGGTTAACAATTTAGAAGAATATGAAGGGAAATGTCAGGTTTGCACGTTCTCCCTACCTACCACCTACTGATGACCAGAGCATGTGTTTGTACTTACATGTGTACATTTTCTTCTTATATTCTTCATACTGTAAACTGTAAAGATTCTTTATCTTGTGTTCTTCCCTTAACAGTTAGAGATAATATCCTTTTGTGTGAAGTCTGTGGAATTTGAAAGAGCAAGAAGTTACATTTCTTTCCGAGTCTTCCTTCTGTGGAAAAGCCAAGAAGCCAGGGTCTTGCGTTGTTCTCTGTTAGTGACTGTCAGGGTCATTTTTAGTTTTTCAGCCTGTTAATCAGCACAGGGGAGGGAGTGTGGGAAAGAACTGTCCTGATCCTACTCCGTGTTTTTGCATGCAAATATATGAATATGACTCAGCAGAATAAGGTTTCCCCTTGGAAGTTGCATGGTTAAGAGATGTTTACCTTTGAAATTTGCTAGTTAATTACTAGGTTGCTACACAGTTACACTCTTACAACCATCCCACCAGCACTTATTAAACACGTACTGTGTTCTTGGCCTATCAGTTTTGAGCAGGCTGGGATGCCTGTTGTAGTGGCTTTTCTGGATGTGAGAGAGTTTTGCTCAGTGAAGTTAAACCTTTCATACCAGAGAGCGGAGGTCAGGAGACCAAAGGAAGGTGGCTGGGTCCCTTGCAGTTTTTCAAAGATGTCTTTAAATCCTAAGCATTTCCCCCCTCTGCTATTTAAGAAGTGCTTTGAATTGACAATTAAACAACATGTAAGGCTCTACTTATACCCTCTCCCCAGATGTCATTATGCCTCCCTTAAAGTTTCTAGTTGCATCAGAATTTTCTGATTTTAAAAATGATGTGTTCTGTAGCCAAATAAACCATACAACAGATGTGTTTCCATAAATGCTGTTGTTTTGGGCCAGCCTGTGGCCATGCCCTTGCACCCTGCTTATAAACTGAATAGCATATGTAAGTCTGCATGGATTATAGGCTTTATTCTGATGTTGTAACCATCCACATTGGTACAGTTACAGTACACTTGGGAGAGAGTACCTGTACCCGGTGAGTGGGGCTCCAGGCAGGTGGGCAGTGTGGTTGGTGTGGGGTGGATCAGAGCCCTGTGGATTGGAAGCCAAGAAAAGAGACATACAGGCTACGCTGATGTGGAGGCTTTATTAGAATAAGGATTAGGGGGAGAGGAAAAAATGAGGAGAGAGAGAAAGAGATAAGAAGTGGAGGATCAGAGATGCGCTTGACCTCTGGGTAGGGACAAGAGAGCCAGCTAAGGGGAGAAGTTTGTTCTTTCTTCCTTCCTTTCTTTCCTTTTTAAAAAACCTTTTTTATTTCTTTTTCTTCTTTTTAATTTTTAATTTTTTTTCTCATACCCACCATGGGGTAAGTCTTTATAGACTGCTTGCCATCAGGGTGCTGGGTGGGCTAGATTATTGCTTATTGGCCAGGACTCCAGGAAGTGGGTCAGAACACCAGCACATATAGATATATAGAATCTTACTAATATTCTCCATAAGTTATGTAATATTCTGGCTGTGGATATTGTTTGTCTAGAGTTCCCTTTTATCCAAAATGTATCTGCATTCTGATAAGCCTCTCTGCCAACACAATTCAAATCAAACTAAATCAGACCAAATGACAAAAAGCTCTGGTTTAATGGGCACAGTATTTCCAGATGATTTCCGCCCCCCTCGAGGATATGGGAAAGAGAGATCGAAAAACCACATGTTTGTTTTCTGGGGTGCAGTTTAAATATCCTATGGGAGTAGTCTTGAATATCTCTGGGGAGGAGTTATGTTGGCAGGACTTTCTGAGAGGCAAGCAAGGTGGGGCTTCTACCAGAACATTCCAGACTCCTTGGATATATATATGATGCCAGGGTGCCAGGGGCTGAGGTGGAGCTTCCACCAGAACAGTATCCTTGTGCATGAGTCAGAGTTACAATTTTAATCTTTAATATAAAGGCTGATTATTTTCCAAGAAGCCTTGCTGGAGGCCTGCTTTGTCAGGGGCTCAGGCTCAAAGAGGGTGTGGAGTCGGTGAGTTGGAATGGGGAAAGACCACAGTCTAAGTGTGAATTAGGACGGCTCTCAGCAGCATCTATGAAAAGAGTGCACCTTTGATTCTCTAGAGCTGCACATAGGATTAAATGGGTATGTGAGCTGGAGTGTGGCTTGAGATCAGGGGTTGTGGAATCTAGCATTGACCTTGACAATAGGTACTAGTCATATATTAATGGAAGGGCCACAAGTTCCTCTTGTCAGAGGTAAGGAGAATGACTGGTTTACCAAGCACTGGAACTTTTCTCAGCCTCCAAGGGAATGGAGGCCCTTATCCAAATGCCTGACCTTGGATCCTTGACTTGTAAGGACCAGACTGTAAGCATACTGCCATTTAAGAGCAATTCTCATTTCTCAAGGGGATAGACACTGAGCTGTTCCCAATGTGTCTCTTTGTGTCTCAGTCTTACTTTATGGTCTGTTCCCCTCATATGCCCCATAAAGGGAAGGAAGGTCCTGATGTCTTACTCTATACCATTCTGATTTCTCTACAGTAGAGCATAGGTGTTTCACTCTTGGGATTGATTAGGCGTATCTAGTAAATCTCTTAACTTTCCTGTTCTTGGTGTATAATTAGGAGGGCACAGTGGAATTCCTGGTTCTTAGGTGGTGGGATTTTTTCCAAAGACTTATTTTGTTTAGGAGGTTATAATTGTACACATTTTCATCCTTTACCAAAGCTCCCACAGAGTTTCCCAAAGGGAAATGCACTAATAGTGAGAATTACTAAAAAAGAAAGTAAAAAGGTGCTGGAGGAGTGTTGTCTGCAATATGGAAATGCTGGAACTTGGTTAAGCACCAGTGATCTTTGCCATGTGATCCATGTCAAGGTCTATAGCTATAGCCAGTCTTTTCTGAATGCCAGTGAATGAAAATTCTGATTTCTAGCTAGGTGGGGTAGTGCATACCTGTGATTCCTGCTGAGGCAGGAGGCTTATGAATTAACATGAGACTGAAAAAAAGATTCACTTGTTCAGTTCAGATTCAGGTCAGTACTTGGTGCCATTCTAGAGATCTGGGAGGCTGAGGCAGGAGGCTCAGAAGTACAAGGCCTGCGTGAGTTACAGAGTGACTTCGGAGCCAGCCCAGGCAATTTAAGGAGACTCTTTGTGAAAGTAAGGGTGCATGTCTTTATGTATCTTGATGGGTCTTTTTCCTGTAATACAATGTACAGTGTACTGGACTCCTTGGCTCTCTCTCAGTTCTCTTCTGGGCCATTGTGTATCTGCTTATGTTGGCTAACCCTTAATTAAGGCTTAGCCCTCTTTAGGGTTTTGAGTGACGGAAGTGGTAGGTTGCATTTTATTTTGTGATATTTACTGCTGTAAGAATGTCAAATCCTTACATAACCTTGTAATGGCAATTTTCAGTGCTCCATCATACTTCCTCATATTTGTGGACTTTCATGTCATTATTAGCTGTGGTTTGACATTTAAGTTACAACAGCTTTTTTTTTTGAGGAAGAGAGAGAGAGAGAAAAAAAAAAAAAAAACAAGTTATACTGATGTTATGGATATAGAGTCTGTTGTAGCATGGTCCAAGAATAGCTGTTGTTGCTGTCATCATTATGCTCTGTGTGTGTGTGTGTGTGTGTGTGTGTGTGTGTGTGTGTGTGTTCTAGTGTGTGCCATAGTACATACTCGGACTTCAGTGGGCAACTTGAGGGAGTCAGTTTTCTTCTACCAGATCTTTGGTGGCAGGTGTGTTAATTGCAGAGCCACCTAACTGACCTTTCCTAATATTTTCAACCTGAAGTTGGTTGACTCTGAGGATGCAGTCTGTGGATATGGAATGCTTAGTATAATATATATCCATACTGCCAAAAGGGGAAAAAGCTCTGAAAACGGCCATCCTGGTCAGTGTTTCTCAATGTTGTGCAGTTGATTTTAATCCTCAGGAGACACATGGTAGTGTGAAATGACACTTTTGGTGGCCCCAGGTAATGGAGGGAGTCACAGCTCAGGATAACCTCAGACTCCTGCTTGGGCTCAATGTCTCTGCTGCTGGGAGCCAGAGGACTGACCAGTTCCGTCTCCATGTAGCCATACTTTGTCTTGGTGATTAGATATCAGGCCAGTAGCAAGGTTTGCAAGGTCTGTTTGTGCTGGGAACTACAGCACTGAATCAGTCCTGGGATGGGGTTAAGAACAAGCCCATGAGTGTAGGACACATTTTTATAACAATGGTGGCAGGGTGCTCATGTTAAGATAACAGCTCATATGTCAGATAAACCCTATCCTAGCATCCATTTTGACAGTAACATCATCTTTGGAGAACACTCTTTTCCTTGGTCCTGGTAGAGTCACAGACTATGAGTGGCTACAAGCTTTGGAGAGGTCAGTGACCTGGAGAGCTTGTTGTTGTCTCTCTGCCTGGGTTTGGCATAAACAAGCTGGCCTGGGCATGTGGCTGGTGGAGACAAGAAGACAGCTGCCATTGGAGACGGAGTGCAGTTGCTGCCAACTCCCTGATCTGCACTTGGTAATTACACCTAACCTTCCCATTAATTGAGCGTCGGGGAGCTGCAGTGTGGAGCAGCTTGATGGGGCACGTTGATTCTGTCTTCTGAGAAACAGTGACTTGTGTATTTTTTTGTTTTTTGTTTTTCTCTTTTCCCCTTTCCCTTCTTTTTGTGTAGTGCCAGGGCAAACACTTTAGCCACGCTGCATTCCTAGCGCCTGTTTGGTTTTTTCTTTTAAGAAAGGGACTCACTATGTTGCCCAAGCTAGTCTAGAGTTCACTTTGTAGCCCAGGCAAGTCTTGAGCCTCTGATCCTCCCGCCTTAGCTTTCTCAGTAGTTAGGGTGATAGGACTGCAGCAGCATGCTCATCATGGACTGCAGCACCAGGCTCATCATGGATTGCAGTGTTTCTTTCTTGACTCTGGAAGCATAGAGGAAAGCCTCCCCTTGAGTGGTAAAGTTGACTGAAAGAAGAGGTCCCCTTAAACTTGAGCTGCAGTCTCAGGGTCAGAGAACAGCAGGGAGATGTGGCCTGGGGTATCGATGGATACATGGAGTGTATAGAACAAACAATAGCTGAGATACGAAAATTTGGGAGGGTGGGGATGTGGCTCAGGATGCATCCAGGTCTGGATTTGATTCCCTAGCCCTCCATAAGCTGGGTGTGGTGGCATATGCCTCTAATCCCAACAAGTGATACACCACCGTCTGTCCCTTTGTCACAGAGGCCACACACGTGGAACAGTGACACACAGCACTAGCATCCTCTCTCTCATTAGCTGTGTGATCTTGAACTGGCAGCTTACCTGTAGTCTTTGCCTGTGTTTTCATGTAGAGCCTAGGAATGGCTCCCTATTGAGCTATGAAATGAAATGAGCTAATAAATTATTAATGCATGTGTCTTGTTGCATGGAATGCCATGTTCGTATTACTTTCCTCTTCTTGGGGCTGCCCACATCACACCGTCATGTGTTTGCTGTCTTGCTTTGAGCAAAGCCCAGCTGTCTTGAGCCAGAAAGTGGAGAGTGATAGGTTTTTCATAGGCTGCTGAAGTTCAGTCTGCTTGGAGTGGATCTGGCCTTTGTAATCTGTGCCTCAGTTTCATGGTGGAAAGCTTCACTTTTCCTCAGTTGATCTGCTCTTGAAGTCAGGTCTGTCCCCAGGTAATCCCCCAGGCCCTCCAGTAACCAACCCCTGAGGTACCTTTTGGATTACCATTTCCCATTTCCACTTAGGCAGACCTAATTGACTTCCTTGTAGAAGCTTGCTCTGACCTCACAAGAGGAAGTAACGATGATAAAGTAAGCTCCTTGGGCCCAGGGTCCATGAGTTCTTGCTGGTTGTTATATGTGTATATCTGTCTTCTGGAGATGCCTGCCAGCCTGTCTTGGTTTATTTTCTCTGGGTTCATATCTAAGAGTCATCTGTGTATCCTGGTTTTCCCCTTGTTTGTCAGCCTGAGGCTTAGGAACTCAGTGCAGTCAGTCAGTCTGAGTGTCACACTTTCTATGTTTTCCTTAGCTTAAGGAGCAGATACAGGTCGGTGAGATAGATCAGGGAGTAAAGGAGCTTGCTACTAGGTCTGCAACCCTGGCTTCAGTCTCTGGACACACATGGTGGGAGAAGAGAATGGGCTCTCCTGCTGTCACCTACCTCCAGACCCATGGGAGAGCACCCCTCAGAGGAAAGTCACCTACCTCCAGACCCATGGGAGAGCACCCCGCCTTTACAGGAAATAAACAAAAGCAAAAAAGGCAGTTTCTCTTTTTTTCTATTGAAAAAGCTTTTTTCTATATCTGTCACTGCTCCTCCTCCCTTCCCTCCTTCAGTCCTCCCCCACCCATCCCCCCATCCATTCCCCAAGGAGGACAAGGAGTCCCTAGGTGGGTTAATCTAGCATATCCAGTTAGGTAGTCTGAGTCCCTCATCCCAGTATTAAGGCTGGGTTAGGTGTTCCCCTCTAGGAAATGGGCTCTGAGATATCAGTTCATGTACCAGGAACATAGTCTGGTCCTACAGCAAGAGGATCCACACACTGCCTGCGCCATTTGACAATCCTCTACCTTTGGAGGGTTTAATTCCTTTCCCGGAAAATTCCTCAGTGATTGTTTCTGAGACACTGAGCTCCCTCCCATTAGCTCCTGTCAGCCGTCTCTGTGGGTCTCCTCCTCATGACCCTGATCTGTTTGCTCTTGTACTCTCTCCCCTCTTTTCAGCTGGACTGGAAGCTCACCTTGGTGCACAGCTATGGATCTCTGCTTCTGCCTCTATCCATTGCTGGATGATGGTTCTATAATGACAGTTAGTGTAGTCATTCATTTGATTATAGGGGAAGTCCTGTTTAGGCACCCTCTCCACTGTTGCTTAGAGTCCTAGTCAGGGACATCTTGTGGGTCCTTGGAGGTTTCCTTAGCACCAGGTTTCTTTCTAACTCCACAATGGCTCCCTCTATCAAGATATCCATTTCTGGAGCTGGAGAGCTCAGAGGTTAAGAGCACTGACTTCTTTTAGAGGTCCTGAGTTCAGTTCCCAGCAACCACATGGTGGTTCACAACCATCTATGATGAGATCTGGTGCCCACTTCTGGCATACAGGCATAGTGGAGGCAGAATGTTGTATACATGATAAATAAATCTTTAAAAAAAAAATCAAAAAGAAAAATACATATTAAAAAAGATATCATTTCTTTTTTCTCTTTCTGTTCCTCCTCTTACTCAACCATCTCGTTTTCTCATGATTTATTTCCACCTCCCCATTGCTCACTCCCTGTTATGATCCCAATTTACTTAGGAGATCTCTATTTTCCCTTCCCAGTGGGATCCCTGGATGTCTCTCTTAAGTTCCTTCTGTTACCTAGCTGTTCAGGGATTTTGGTTTGCAACCTGGATATTCTTTGCTTTATGTCTAAAATCCACTTATGAGTGAGTACATACCATGTCTACCTATCTGGGCCTATGTTACCTCACTCAGAATGATACTCTCCCAACCCATCCATTTGCCTGCAAATTTTAGGGTGTCATTTTTTTTTTCTGCTGAGTAGTACTCCATTGTGTAGATGTACCACAGTTTGTTAATCCATTCTTCAGTTGAGGAGCATCTAGGTTGTTTTCAGGTTCTGGCTATTATGAATAATACTGCTATGAACATAGTTGAGCTAATGTCATTGGGGTAAGAATGTGCATTCTTTAGGTATATGCCCAATAGTGGTTTTGCTGGATCATTGGGGAGATTGATTCCCAGTTTTCTGAGGAAATGCTGTACTGCTTTCTAAAGTGGCTGTACAAGTTTACATTCTACCAGCAATGGAGGAGTGTTCCCCTTGCTCCACATCCTCTCCAGCATAGGCTGTCATCTGTGGTTTTGATCTTAGCCATCTGACAGATATAAGATGGTATCTCAGGGTTGTTGTGATTTGCATTTCTTTGATGACTAAGGACATTGAACAGTTCTTTGTCTTTCAGCCATTTGTAATTCTGTTGAGAATTCTCTTTTTCGCTCTGAACCCCATTTTTAATTGGATTATTTAGGTTTTGGCCCCTAATTTCTTGAATTCTGTTTATATTTTAGAGATCAATCCTCTGTCAGATGTAGGGTTAGTGAAGATCTTTTCCTATTCTGTAAGCTATTGTTTGTCTTATTGACTATGTCTTTTGCCTTGTAGAAGCTTCTCAATTTCAGGAGGTACCATTTATTAACTGCTGTTCTTAGTGTCTGTGCTACTGGTGTTATATTTAGGAAGTTATTACTTGTGCCAATGTGTTCAAGGGTATTTCTCACTTTCTTTTCTATCAAGTTCAGTGTAGCTGGGTTTATGTTGAGGTCTTTGATCCACTTGGATTTGAGTTTTGTGCAGGGTGATAGATACAGATTTATTTGCATTCTTCTACATACTACCATCCAGTTATGACAGTACTATTTGTTGATGCTAGATGCTGAAAGCCTTTGACAAATCCAACACTCCTTCATGATAAAAGTCCTGGAGAGATCAGGAAAATAACTAAACATAATAAAGGTAATATACAGTAAGCCAACAGCCAACATCAAACTAAATGGAGAGAAACTCAAAGCAATTCCATTAAAAGAAGGAACAAGACAAGGCTGTCCCCTCTCCCCTTATCTATTCAGAATAGTTCTCAAAGTTTTAGGTAAGGCAAAAGGAGATTAAGGGGGGGATACAAATTGGAAAAGAAGAAGTCAAACCATCTTTATTTGCAGATGATATGATCGTTTACATAAGTGATCCCCAGAATTCTACCAGGGAACTCCTACAGCTGATAAACACCTTCAGCAATGTAGCAGAGTGCAAGATTAACTCAAAAAACAAAACAAAAACAAAAACAAACCCTTAATAGTTCTTCTATACACAAATGATTAAAGGTCTGAAAAAGAAACCAGGGAAAGATCATCCTTTACAATAGCTGTAGATAGCATTAAATATCTTGGGGTAACTCTAACCAAAGAAGTGACAGACCTGTTAGTCACAAACTTTAAGTCATTAAAGAGATAAATTGAAGAAGATATCAGAAAATGGAAAAATCTCCCATGCTCTTGGATCAATATAGTATAAAATGGCAATCTTACCAAAAGCAATCTACAGATTCAGTGCAATCCCCATCAAAATCCCAACACATTTTTTTACAGACCTTGAAAGAAGAATACTCAACTTCATATGGAATAGCAAGAAACCCAGAATTGTCAAAACAATCCTGTTCAGTAATAGAACCTCTTATCCCTTGCCACCTGCTGTAGGCAGGAGAGCTGTCCCTGTTCCTCATTTGCTGTACCTGGCCTGGAAAGCACACTAAAGCTGACCCTGTTGGGGGTACAGGTGAGCAGGTCCCCAGAGAGCAGGAGAACTGGCCCTGCTCCTTTTTGCTTTGGATAAACTAGCTGGGGCACTGCTGGAGACTTCCCCTGGTGGTGACAATGAGGAAAAGCTGGCAGGCTGACCAACTCAGCTACCACTCAGGCCCCAAACCAGGGCTATGATGAATTAGCCTACCCTATCAGTGAGCTGCTGGAGTATGTGAAAGGGCCAGACCTGCAGATCTAAAGCTGCAGGATCTTCATGACACAGGATAACAACAAGATATCTAGGAGGAGTTCCGGTGAGGGCCCTTGAGTTCTTGAACCAGACCTATGATTCATTGCAATGAACACTTACAAGTAAAGATGTATGGACTAAGATGTATACTATGTGACTCACAGGACCATACTACCATTTCCATACCTTTTTTTTTGTATACTTTTAAATTTTGTTTTGGGGTGAGTTTGCAAGAGCAGAGGGCAGAGGCAGGATCTGGGATGAGTGGGATTGGGATGCATGATGTGAAATAATAAGAAAGTTAAAAAAAGAAAAGGAGGGCTGGAGAGATGGCTCAGAGGTTAAGAGCACTGACTGTTCTTCCAGAGGACCTGAGTTCAATTCCCAGCATCCACATAGTGGCTCTCAAGCATCTATAATGACATGTGGTGCCCTCTTCTGCTGTGTGGGTATACATGCCAGAACACTGTATATAATAATAATAATACCTAAGTAAATGAAACACCATCTAAGTGTGAGTTGAGTCAGTACAGTGAGCACCCCCTTGCCCATCCCCACTCTTTGTGTTCAGGTGTGCACGGCCTTCTGTGGGCCAGGTGACAAGTGTACATTTCAGAACTAGATCCAGCTTAAGAGAGCTTGCTAGCTAGTGTGGTCCTGGGATCACCAACATCACAAAACCGAATAAAGGCTGGGATTGTAGCTCAGGGGTGAAACAGTTGTCTAACATACATGAAATCCTTAGGATCCCAACCACATACCCATCCCATACATATACTAAAGAGGGGAGGAAAACGAAGGAAAAAAGGCAGCCTCAAGTTCTATAGAAAGCATTTAGAAAGACTGACTGCTGTCTTAGAAGGGGACAGCTTCGTTCAAGCCTTTGCTGCCCTGTGGGTCTCCATGGCAATAAGATGTAGACAAAGACTAGTGTTGATGGGTGTTGTGAACATTTCTGACAAACTTAGAAAAATGAAAGCAAGCAAGCAAAAATAGGGCCAAGGTTGTAGCTCAGTTGATGGAATGCTTGCCTGGCATTCAGAAGTCCTGGGTTCTATCTCAGCACTGCACAAACTGGACATAGTGGTACATACCTGTAGTCCTAGCCCTTGGGAGGCTGGGGCAAGAGGTTGCCCTGAGTTCAAGGCCAGCCTGGATGCATAGGGAGACCCTGTTTTAGGACAGCATGATTGAGTCCTACATTTTCTATTAAAGTGAATTTTAGAAACAATTTCTTGTTTTCTGTTCTGTCTGTCCTTTAAACACCAGGTATGTCCAGGGGAGCAGAGCCCAGGGTGTCATGCCAGGGCTTCAGGGATCTGATTTCCAGGCAAGGGCAGGAACAAAGGTCCTAGGCAGAAGCAGGTATCATCCAGGTGTGGGCCGGATCCAAGTCTGTGCGCCATTGGCTCCACTTTTACTGCCTTCTATAATCGCTTATGGTACTGGTGACAGTGACACGTTATTATACACTAGTGGCTGAAACAACACATTTCTTCTCCATCTGCAATTAAGTCCAGAACATGAGTCAATCTGCCCTTAGGGTCCTGGTGTTTTAGTTTCTAGAGGCTCCCTCTGTCCTTAGGCTTGAAGCTTGTGGTCCATGTTACTCTGGCTATGTGTATTCTGACTCATTTCCTTGTGTAAATCTTTGCCTGCATCATGTCCTAATAGACAAATCTTTTATTTAAACATTTAAATGACATTTATTTACTTTTTGTGTGTATATGCATGTGTGTCATTGCATATGTGTTGGGGTCAGAGGACGATTTTTGGGAGTTTCCATCCTGTGTGTCCCAGAGATTAAGGTCCTTAGGCTTGGTGGAAAGTGTCTTAACCCACTGAGCTATCTCACTGGCCCTACTACTAAAAGATCCTTAATTGTATCTCTTGAGTCTCTCAGGCTAAGCGGTAACATCTTCACAGGTCTGGAGATAAGACCCAGGCATTTTGGGGCTGCCCTGTTGCCTCCCCTCCCAGTCTACCTGGTACATTGTTGGGACTGAGTATAACATCTGCTTGTTTGTTTGAGACAAGGTCATGCTTTGTAGTTCAGGCTGGCTTTGAACTCAGTCTTCTACCCCGAATCTCCCAAGTGCTGTTACTTCTTTCCAATGCTATCATGCCTGGTGAGGCTCAGTAAGTCTTTACTGAGTGAAAGCCTGGAGAATATGGGAAGGGCAGAGCAGGAGGTGGCCCTGGAATCAGGGTGGCTGTTGTGTGCCTAGGCTGATGCCGAAGCAAGGGACATTTTGAGTAGCATTCATCTTGCCAGCTCCTTCTCTTAAGGACAAGGCAAGGACTGTGTGTGTCCTTGTCCAGCGATCTTCTCTAGCTTCCCTGGTGCTTGGTCTGCACATCAGGCATGATGTGGTGTTTTCTTGGTCAGGACATTGACTATTTCCTACCACTCCTTAAGGGGAACCAGAAGGTCTTGATGTGTCGAGTTTAGTGTTTCAGAGCTTCTCCTGTGTGGGGAGCCGAAGCCTGGGTGCCTGATGAGGGGTGTCTCTGAAGAATGTGGACTCTTAACAGTCAGGGATGGACTGATGATCAGGTACGGTCTCTCAGCCTCAGTGTTGTTTGCTAGTCTGTTCTGTGTGTTAGGCTTGTTTAAACATCTTTTGCTTCTGCCCACAAGATGCCAGTGGCACAATCCCTTGACACCTTATTGAGACAACCAGAAATTTTCCCAAGCAATGTCAGATATAACTTGGAAGGTAGACTGACCCCTAGTTTGAAAAACATTTTAAATCATTAGTTAGGAGATGGGGGTTTGGCTTGTTGGGAGAGGGCTTGCCCACCATGTGTGAGGCCCTAGGTTTGATACTCAATATCAATAAACCAAAATAACAGACTGACTCTCATTCCTGTGGCTCAGTGCTGGTTCCTTACCCTTAGGAATGATGTGCAGGCAATACATGAGTACCTGTTCCCCGTCGCTGTTCTGTCCCAGACACACTCTTGTATCTGGTACTTGTCTAACACGCTCCATGCACCCTTCCATACCCTAGATGGTGCCAGAGAAATCTGGTGACACTCAAGGGTCTGAATTAAAAGGGAGAGGGAAGGGACTCCTTTCTTGCTTTTGAGTTCTTGGCTTGCACATCTGGTATGAGGATTTGGGTGTTTTCCTGGATAGCACAGTGACCATTAGTTCCTGGTTCCCCTTGGTGGTCCAAAATCTGGCTGTGCCTGATTCAGTGTTTCTGAGTTTTATTCTTAGTTTGGATGAGTCACAGGTCACAGGAGGGTAGCTCAGCTGGCAGCAGGCAGTGGCATTGGTGCCAGCATGTCACCGAGTCTTTCCTGATTCTAGCCTAGTGTTATATTGAGGAGAGGGCCTCTAGCCTCCTAATCGTTCTGGGATTGCCATTGGAAACTATGGATAAATCTCATTTATAATACTACAGGAAACAACACCTATATTTTCTCTTCAGTGGGCCTGTGTCCTGCATCTCAGAGCAGCCCATGTCAGCTACCCTTGATACCCTTCCTCAACTGCTCTCGTCTTCTGAGCTGCTCCTTGGCCAGGTGACAGAGCCTGGGCCTGTTTTGGGCATGGCCTTTGTAAATGACCTGTGGCTCCTGTGACCTAGGCCCTTGATCTTTGTCAGGTGATTGAACTTGGAAAGAGCTGGAGCTAGACTCCTGAATGTGGTTCTGGGTCCTAAAGCCTTCAGCCTCTGTTCTTTATCCCTTTCTATGTCTCTTAGGGTTTCTTGATGGAGAAATGGAGGGCAGTACACAATTCCTGAATATAGCAGGTGGTATGCAGTCTGTGTGTATGAAGAGCTGTTCTCAAATGACTGTCTCTGATCTTGCTGGCCTAATCCCTGGACTTGTACCTGCCCCCATCCTTGATGTTCTTCATGACTGCTGCTGACCCTGAACTTGAGTCTGCTGGTGAACAATTAGAATCTGAGTCAAACCAAGTCCTAGCCCCGCCACCTCTGCTAGTCCTCTTCCTGAGGGCCAGTTTTTGGAATATTCACAAGTTTGAGCCAGTACATGGCCTGTCTGCTGTATACAGGTGAACTTAAATCCTGTAAAGCCTGTAGGTGTTTGTGCAGCTCAGATGGAAAGAGATGCTGGCAGTCGGGAGCCCAGGCATACTGAGTGCTGTAGCTCCATGACAAGAATTCAGGCATCAGGAGCCAATGAATGCTGAATGTTACGCCTTGAAAGGAAAACATTCAGGCATTCAGGAGCCAACGAATATCATAGGCCACAGTAAGAATAGGCAGCAGCTTACAGCCCTGCTTCGGGCAAAGGCTTCCCCAATGTTAACAGCTCTGCTCAGGCAGGGAAGCAGTCACAGTCCTGCTCTGTTTTCCCAGAAGTGTAACAACACTGTTCTGCTAGGGGAAGGCTTCCTGGGCCGAAGTGTTACCACTTCCCTTCCCTTCCACTGCCCTCTGTTCAGGCAATGTAACAACTGGGCCCAGCCAGGGAAAGTTCCCTGGGCAGCAAGTGTTACAGCTTTGCTCCCCTCCCCTGCTCTCTATCCGGGCTCCATAGCTGCTCCTCTGGCGTCACCCAAACCTCATTCAAGAGATTTATTGGGAGGGAAGGGTCCAGGAGAGGGTCCAGCCCAGGGTGGGAGAAGACAGCAGGGAAAGGGCTGCGGGAGCAGGGCTTATTATATAGGGCTTCTTGGGGGCGGAGCTTTCTAGGGAGAAGACTTCCAGGGTGGAGATTGGTTAGTTTTTTGTTTTTTTGTTTTTTCTTTCTCTTTTAATTTTTTTAATACCCTGATTTGGTTTTGGTTTCAGGGTCAAAATGTTTGTTTCACTGGCTCTTTCGGCTGGGCATTTTTTTTTTTTTTTTTTTTTAAACTGACTCTGATTCTAGGGCCAAAGTGTGTTTCTTTGGTGCTGGCTTCAGAGTCAGGGTGCATTTCTTTTTGGTTCTGGGTTCAGGGATACAATATTTCTTTCACTGGGTTCAGGTCTAGGGTGGGTTTCTTTCACTGAGTCTGTTTTCAGAGCCAGAGTGGGTTTCTTTGGCTGGCTACTTCTCCATTCAAAGCCAAAGTGTGTTTATTGGCCATCTTTTCCCAGAGAGCTATCATGAGGAGATTGCTGCAGGTTGGGGTGGTGCAGCCCTCAGAATTCCAGGATTGAGTTTCAGGGGGGCTAAGGTTCCACCCCTCTGTTTCTCTATTCCTGAGTAGACTTTGTGAATAATTCTGTCCTCACAGCCATATCGGAAAAAGAACAAAGTGAATTTTTTGTTTTGTTTTGTTTTTACTTTGCAATACTAGGGGTTGAATTTAGGGGCTCACGTGCTAAATAAAAACTACCAAGCTACAGCCCCAGCCCTTTTTCCTCTTTGGACTTGCATTCTTCTCGTCTCTGCCTCTCCAGTGCTGAAATGATGTCCTCCTCATTTCTCTCTCACTGTGAGGCAGTAGGAGGGTAGCCCACCCTGGCCCTGAGAGAACCAGAGCTGCCAGCCTGCATAGCCATGATGGCTGCTGTCTTGACAGTGGTGGGAACTGCTTCTCTGCTGTGTTTCCACCTCAGAAATCTCAGTCCTTCAACTCCGCTGCTGCTGTTTGTTTATTAAGTAAGAATTGAAACTACTGCTGGTATTTTAGAAGCAACACATGCAAAGTGAAAAATCCAAACAGGACCAGTGAAAATAAACTTAATGCCTAGTTTTTAATGTTTCTCTGGCTTCAGGCCAACCTTCCAATCAATCAGTTACTCAGTCTCTTTCTTGACTGCCTAAGAAAATTTCCCTGATCAGCTATGTGTGTCTTATTTAGGCTGACTTTAATTGGTTATTTATTTATTTGTTTTCATACAAAGCAGCTTGTTATGTAGCCTAAGCTGGCCTGAACTCATGTTTCAGCTTCCCAAGTGCTGGAGTCACACAGGTGTGTGCAGCAGTGCCCAACTCTACGGTTATATTTTGTGTGTGATGGTACATGTGTATGTTTCCTGTGTGTGCTTATGCCTCTGTCCACCTTAGTTTTTGAGACAGGGTCATTGGGCTACACTGGTTGGACAGTAAGCCCCAGGGTCCAACCTGTCTTCACCTCCTGGAACTGAGATTATAGTTACATGCTGCTGCATTTGTTTTTATTTCTTTTATTTTTTATGTGGGTTCTGGGGGGGAGGGTCAAACTCAGATCCTTATGGTTTTGTGACAAACACTTTACCCATAGTGCCACCTGTTCCCCCACTAATACTGATTTCAGATGGTACAGTGGTACACATAGCTGATAAACAACACAAATGTTTTTATTTTTGGATAGTCTTCAGGCTCCATATTTGCCTGCATGTTATATTGTTTGGGTCTCAGTTTCTGTCCCCAGAGAATGGGTCTTAGTGGGAAGGTTAAGACAAGGTTCTGTTCTATAATTCACATTGGCCTCAAACTCAGGCCTCTTCTTGTCTCTGCTTCGTAGGTAGCATCTGGAATTAAAGGCATATGTGAGCATGCTCCATATAAAATGGTTTTCATGATCGTATCTGTGTACCAGAGTGGATTTTGAGGATTTGAATATGACACCAGTAGATAGATATATTGGTACACACCAGGGATATAACACAGGGAGGGTAGAGGACCCGAAGTCCAAGACCAGCCTGGGTGATTTATCAGAAGACTCACCTTCTGCCCCCTGGCCTCTATCTAAAAAAGTTAGTGTGGTCTCAGGTCCTTAGAGCAGAGCTCAGCATGTAACACTGCTACCTGAGTAAAGGGCAACCAACATATGCTCTTTGTATAGGCTTTTTTTTTTTTTTGCCTTTCTTTTCCTCTTTTTTGAGAAAGGGACTTGTATAACCCAGGCTAATCTTGAACTTTTACATGAGCCATATCCTCAGCCTCTTTGCTTTATTTCTTTTTGGGTTTTGTTTGCCCTGACCAGCGGGATGAGAAAACGGGGACCCGAAACCTGAAGGAGAGGAATGAAGGGATAAGAAATGGACAGCAAGACAGTGCTCTGATCAAGCTGCAGATTTTCATTGTTCTCAGGAGGTTTATATAGTAAAGAGGGAAGCTGGCAGGGCAGAGGGTCATGTGGAAAAGCGTTGCTGTGCAACCTAATCCAAGAATGCCTTAGCTGCAGGTTATTTGTGCAGGTGTTCTTAACTGACAGGAAGATAAAGCTATTCCTGGCAGCCTAGGGCTGGTCATGTAATTTCTGGTAAATGGCTAACTAATGAGAGGGGAACAGAGACTTATAAACTAAAATGGCTTAACTGAAGCTCATGCAGGCTTTGGCTCCCGGCATTTGTTTACGGGGCTTTTCTGCTGTCTGCTGTAAGCTTGGTGCCCTCCCAGCTGTTCGCTTTCCTGTCACTTGCTGCTGTTAGGGTTAGAGTTGTTTTTGCTAGTGTCTGCTCACCTTCCCTTTTCCTTTCCTGTGCTGGGGTGAACCCAGGGAACTCTTAGTACATGGCCAGTCCTTGTTGTCTTGGGGACGGACCCCTTGGATATGACTCAGCTGTGGACCAAGTTTATGATTTTCAGACTGGCCTCCCTTCCTTGGCAGGCAGAGCTGAGTATTCCCTACCTGGCTTCTGCCATTTGCCCTGGAACAGTATGGTGGATGGAGGGATGGCTGAGAAGATGCCCAGACTGGGCACTTCCTGAGGAATCTCAGCTGAGAAGTGAGGGCTGGCAAGAGTCAGGCTGTTCTATGCACATGGCCATGTCCTGGGTCTTTGCTGTAGGTCTGTACTGGTAGTTGAATATGATTTAATGTCAGGACTTCTCGGGCTTTTCTAGGATGGGATGCAGGGGGAAGAGGTGGCAGGTGAAGTGAAGGCATCTGAAAGACAGATACCACCCAGCCTACAGCTTGGCACTTGCTGCAGAGCTGAGTTTAGACTTAGATGGTGTTGGTGCCTAGTAGACTGATTGATTGGCATGCTGAGACAAGGTCTTACTGTATATCCCTAGTTGTCCTGTAACTCCTTGCCTTACCAGGATGTCCTCAAACTGACAGATATATACCTCTGTTTCTGCCTTCTAAGTGCTGAGATTAAAGGTATATGCCACCACACTCAGTTTCAGGGCAAGTTACTGAGGCCCTGTCTCAAAAAGTAAAGAGTACTAGAGATGTGGCTTAGTGGTAGAGGGCTTGGCTGATATGTAGGAGACCCTGGGTTTCATTTTCAGGATTGAGAAAAGAAAAATAGGAAAGTATACTCACAAAGATACTCTGTTTCAAGAAACCAAAAGAACTGTGAGAGACAAAATTTTATGGGCACACAAAGCTCAAGGGTTTTGGACCTTACCCTCAGATCCTCAAGTGTCTAGGTTGAGGGCAAGGATACCAGGAGAGTGGGGTAATTCATCATCCAGGGTTACAGAAACTAATCTCCAGTTGGGTTTGCATCAGGGCAGTTGGTTCCTGGGTAGTTCTAGGCTGAACTAGGCTGGATTGAGTATTGAGGTGGAGAGAGAGCCCTGGGGAAGATCAGGTGACTGGTGTCTTGGATTGGTGGCAGTGAGTCCTTTGCCTGAGCCTAGAGGTGACAGTTACAGTTCTCTCTCCTGCAGTGGCTGAGGTTGAGGATGAAGGAAATATTGGGAGTTTCCAGATGTTCTTGTCCCAGCTTTTTTCAGGGCCACTGTGGGCTGTGAGGACAGATGGCAGGTGGGGCTCCTGGCTCTCTGTGGCTGTTCATGTTTGTGTTCACAGCTTTCACTTTAGAGTCCCATTCTGTCCCTTCTGGCTCAACTTTGAGGCACTGTGCCCATCTCAGCAGTTAACCCTTCTCAAAGGAAATGCCTTCTCCTTCCCTAATGCCATTTTCAGCGGATTTGCCTTATGTAGGAGCTAACCTCTAGCTGGAGCCTTTCCTGTTCCTTAGACATTCTTGGTGCCAGTGATGGGTGGCAATGGTGACAGTGGTTGATCTGCTTCTAGTACCCACGTGGGGCTAAGCTCTTCTGTATGTTACTCCCTTGATTCTTGCCAGAACCTTCCAAGCACTTTACCTTCCTGACCCACGTACTGGAAAGCAGCTGAGGCTTGGGGGCATCACTATGTCCTGCCCAGAGGTCATGAGGTTAATTACAGTCTTAGATCATAATCCACATTCACTTGGTCTGAAAGACTGGGCTCTTATTTAGCTAGACCTTACTCGGGCTGCTGGTGACTAAGAAAACCATGGACTTTTTAAAACAACAGCAAATAAAACAGCCAACCATGGGAGTGAGGAGACAGCTCAGTTGGTAGAGTGCTCGCTGTGCGAGTTTGAGGGCCTGGGTGCAGTCTCTTGTAGCCAAGTAAAAAGTCAGGAGTGAGTGTGAGTTTGTAACCCCAGTCCTGATGAGGTGCAGACAGGAGGACCCTTGGTGTGCACTAGTGAATTGATGAGCTCTAGGCCAGTGAGAGATTCTGTCTCAAGAAATAAAGTATGTCGCTTCTGAGGAATATACCAGGTTGTCCTTTGGCATTCATAGATATGTATGCACATTGTTATTTGTAGTCATACACACACTTAAACATTGGTATACACTCACATTTGCACAGTCCCACAATGTGTACATACTTACATTTGCAGTCACACATATGTATACTCACATTTGCATAGTTCCCACACACATGTATGCACACTCACATTTGCATAGTCACATACACATGTGTGCACACTCTCATTTGCACAGTTGCACATACACTGAAGTAGGGATAATGTTGGGGAGGGCAGAGGTGGTTTTGGATGTTTTTACTTAGCAGTTTTCAGGTACCTGCTGAGTCAGGGTGAGGAGAGTCAGAGGTAGTAAGTGCTGTGGCTGAGCTGCTGAAATCTTGAGGTACAGAAGTGGTGGTGGACAGGAAAACTAGTGTGAAAATTGGATGTTGGCAGCCTGGGGAGCAAGGAAGAAGGAGTCTTAAAGGTTTTTAGGCTTTTCTTTTCTCTGTTTCTTTCACTCTGGGGATCAAATCCAGGTGTCATACATACTAGGCAAGCACTCTACTATTGAGTTATATCCCCAGCCCTACTAGATGAATATGAGTTTATTAGAGCAGAGCAATATTGCCCAGAAGGATCTAGGCAGCAGTGGCTAAAGGAACTGCTCACTTCCAGGGGAGTGCCTAGAGGGCAATGACTTTCTTCAGAGTTTGGCAATGCTCCTTTGAGTAAATATCTGACTTGGAACATAGAACAGTGGGTCTGGAGGACCTGTACTGGGAGCAGTGGGTGAGCATTTGGGGATTTGTTGGTGTGTGTCAGAGGAAATCTTTGGATATTAGTTCTTGGGACCTTCCACTTTTGCTTTAGACAGGATTTTTCTTATTTTTAAACAGGTCTTTCTTTGGACCTTCAGTTCCTGAATAATGACACAGAGACTTCTTATTAATTATGATAGCTTGGCCTTAGCTTAGGCTTGTTCCCAACTCTTAAAATATAAATTAACCTGTGTATATTAATCTGTGTTCTGCCATGTGTATGGCTCATTACCTCTCCTCAGTGTTGTATGTCTGACTTCATGTTTGGCTGGCAAATCTTCTGTGTCTCAGATTCTTTCCCAGAGTTCTTATCTCTGCCTGGAAGTCCTGCTTATCCTCTCCTGTTATTGGCTGTTCAGCTCCTTATTAAACCAATCAGAAGATGCCTTAGGCAGGTGTGTTTAAACAGACACATCTTCACACTGTGTACAAAAAATTATCTAATTTCTCCCTTTTAGTCCAGTGAAAGGCTCTTTCTCTAATGCTAACAAATTATATACAAATGAACAATTATCAGGTAAAATTATATTCACAATGTTCAGTTCATTTGTATTTGTCAACTTTGGAGAAACTGCTCTATTATCTATTCTGTTTTGGTGAGTTCAGAGTTTTGTACCTAATCACTTTCTATCATGACTCCTATCATAAAAATATCTCTAATCCTTAAAACAGTTTATATAAACAACTTAAGCTTTTATGTCTCTCAACCTTTATAGGCTTTTCATGTCTTTTATGAGTTTATTTTTTGAATTTGGTAACAAAAGAAACAGTAAAACGATAACTATCTGATCTTCAGCCCTATCAGAGATCTGAGAAGGATAAAATATTGTCTGAGTAAACAGGAAGTACAGAAACAAGCAACTTCCAAAACTGTAGAAATAACAGACATCTGGCTGCCTGGGCAGTCACTCAAGGTTCCTCTCCAATGTTGGGGCATCCATCTTCAGCTTATAGGTCTAGAACATCTGGCAGATTTATATCTGTGAAGTAGGAACTGTGAAAGACTATCTCACCTTGTCTTGGCAAAGTTTGGTAGTTTACTTCTTTGGTGTCATGCTTGTTAAATTTGGACAGCATATTCTTAGTAATCGAGGCCCAGTGGCTAGCTTTGCCACATTGAAAGCAAACTCCATATGGAGGTTCTTTGATGCCCATCATCTTCTCTGAAGTAGATTGGTACTGCCAGGAACAGACATGTATCACTGTCATGAAAAGTTGTATGTTATTAAACATCTTAAATGTCATATTCTGTAGATCTCTGAAGTGTTGGAAAACCACCTATCCATCTAAAATATATCTGCTTAACCTTGAAAATACACGAGGTTAAATAAAGCTTATTTCTGTCTACATCTAAACCCTTATTACAAGTTTGATGTTGTAGGTTACTATTAACCTGCATTTCTTAATTATTCTAAGCAGTTTATAATAATAGATTTCAAGGACTAGGACTTTCAATTTTCAGTGAGCTGCATAAATATAACACAATACCTTAAGCAAGAGTAGAAACATATACAGTATGTCATAACAAAAATGACCTTAAATCTATATCAATATACAAAAATCCATACAATGTAAAATATTTGAGCCTGGTAGTTGCTTTTTAGTTTAAAGGTAGAGTCAATGATCTACCCTCTTATTTTGTCATTCCTGTACCCCCTTTTTTCCTTTTCATCCCTTATTCCCACTTTCCCCAAATCTAAATAGGAGAAACATGGATAGAGGAAAGAAAAGAAGGAAAGAAATCCCCCAATTTAACTTCCTTTGTTTAGTTTTCTCCCTGACCATTACCAATAATAATTTGCAACCAACCTCCCTAAACAATGATAAATGTTCATTACCTACCAAATGACTAAAACCCACCCATCCTCACCTCTTGGGAATATGGGCACTGTGTTCTTAAAGTTCTATAATTATGTATATAGTTATATATAATTATAACTCTGTATGACCACTAATATCATGGCAGAAAGTTTATATATACATTATGGTTATGAGAGTCATGGCAGTAGAATAGTCCCTTATTTTTGGTTTTCTTCTGTCTTATGCCAGGTGGCTTTTCTGACATGAGACAGAGATTTTGGCTTCTCCTTTAATCTATGCATGGGTTTAGAGAAGGAAAGAGCCATAATCTAACTCCAAAGCCAGCTTTAAATTTTAATTGAATTGGAACTACAGAGAGACAGTTTGTCTGTAGAGAACATCAGAAGCAGGCACTTAGGAATATTTATGAAATTCATCTCTGTTGGAGATATGCCATATCATTAGGCTAATTTACTCTTTTTCTTGGGATTCTTTCTCTTGATGATTTGTCCTTTTCTACCATCTCCTTCACTTGTCCTGTGGTCTCCTGGTTCCTTAGTTGGATGCTTTGTTCTCCAGGAAAGACAAAAAGAAAGCTCCACCCCAACTCTAACTTTGGGGAGTTTCTTTTCTTTTTGACATCTTTGTAAAGGCAAAATGTGTTTTGGCTATAGAAAAAGTATTATCTTTAATAATTTTTGAAACTAAATGTACCTTTGTATGTATAGATAAATATGCCTGTATCCCCCTCTCTGTCTCTTATTTCTCTCTTTTTCTGTATGTGTATATGTGTGTGTGTGTGTGTACTTTTTAGTCTTATAAGTTAGTTTGGACTGAATGATCAAGCTGTCTGATGGACTCTTGCCTCTCCTTATTTAGGAGGTCTCTCCTGTGCAAATCTAATCTTTATCAATCTTGATGATATTCATATTTTTCTTCTGTGGAAATAGGCAAAACCTGTTCCTCAATGCAACATATTTTTTTAATTCCATTCTGAAGTTAAGATATCCTTAAAATATCTAGGCTGGTTTAATTCAGCAGTTTTTTCCATAATCCAGTGTCTTTCAGCAGTTTTTTTGTTCATTAGCATTTACAAAATGTAAAGTTAATAAAGCTCTATATACAGTCCAAATGCCCTGTGTTACACTGTTTTCCATCCTCATGTGATTTATTCTTTTTATATTACTTTATTCTCTTTTTAAAGACTTCACTTTATTATTTTTAAACTATTTTTTTTCTATGACTGCCTATGCCCATTTTCTTTTTTTTCCTCTCTTCCTTCCTTTTATTCTTTTTCTTTTTTTTTAAACGCCTAAGCACATTTTAAAGCATGCTACACCTGTTCAGAGGTTTTTTGGTCTGGGCCTGGCTTTCTGCATACCTGCAGCTGTTTGCATGGCCAGGCTACCTCTGTGTGTCTGTATGCTCCTGTGGCTCCAGCTCTGCTTAGCACAGAACCTGGTGCTGCCATTGGCTATGCCTCTCTTGTTTTGGACCAACAGGCTACCCCACCGTTCTTGCTTACTTTTCTGTGATAGCAGAGCCTCATGCCCACTGACACTGGTTGGGAGCTCCGCCTACCTGTGCCAGCTCTGAGAAGTTGCTGGGCTCATGCTGCGGTGAGTATTTCTATCTAGTCTCCCACTGAGTGGCATGTTGCCTGTTCACAGGCCCCATTCAAGTGATCAGCTGCACTGCAGATCTTCTTAAAAGAGCCGAGCTTCTGTATGCCAGGAACACTGTATCAACTATAGCTGCTAGGAAGCTGCACTCTGCTCTCTGTCTGAAACTTTTTTTTAAGCTTTCTTAGGCTCTATACTTTGATATATGTGTCTCTATTTTGGATGCCAATTGTAGCTGGTCTTTTTTGGACCACCAGCTCCTGTCTCTGAAGACAGAGACTTCTTAAGTATGAAAGCTTGGCCTTAGCTGAAGCTTGTACCTGATTAACCCATTTATATTAATCTTCATTCTGCCATAGGGCTCGTTACCTCTCCGTATTACTATACATCCAACTTCCTGGGTTTCTGGCTGGCAATCTCCCGCCTCAGATTCTTTCCCAGAGTTCCTATCTCTTTGCCAAATAACATAGGCTAGCCAAATAAAATAGGCCAAATAAGATAGCTCATCTAGCTCTAGGGATTTATTTTTTTCAGCCTCTCATCTTGACTTTCCTGGGATTATAGACTACACCATATTTCAGTTTGCACCTCACTCCCTGTGGCACGCTAGTGTTTGGGATCATTTGAACTCAGGTTTATAAGAGTGAAAATCAAAGCCTTCACTTTGTAATAACAACTTCGTGAGACTGGGCAAAGCAGAAAAGGATACCAGACTAAGACAGTAGTTTTTAAAATGTATGGTGGTTTGGGGCTGGAATGATGGCTAGTGGTTAAAGCACAGGGTGGCTGACAACTACCCATAACTCAGTTTCAGGGGATCTAAAACCCTATTCTGGCCTCTGAGGCCATACACATACATTCAGAGAAAATACTTAACACATCAAATAAAATAAATATAAAAGAACTAGGTGCCTGATGGAGAGAAATTCTTGTTCTCTTTTTCCTATAGATTGGTATTCCCGAAGGTTAGAATCTTCTAGCTTAGCCTCTCTTCCCAAGTTCTCCATCCTATTGGTTCAGGATCTGTTTTGTTTAAGTGTCTATGCTGTTACAAGACACCATGACCAAAGAGCATGTTGGGAGAGAAGGGTTTATTTGGCTTATACTTCCTTATCACTGTTCATCATCAAAGGAAGTCAGGACAGGAACTCAAACAGGGCAGGAACCTGGAGGCAAGAGCTAATGCAGAGGCTGTGGAGGGGGACTGCTTACTGGCTGCTCATCATGGTTTACATCCTTCCTATCAATCACTAAATAAGAAAATGCCTCACAGCTCGATCTTATGGAGGCATTTTCTCAACTGAGGTTCCCTCTTTTCAGATAAGTCTAGTTTGTGTGTTAGGTTGACATAGACCAGTCAGCACAGGATCTAAGGCCTTACCTAATGAATATCACAGAGGCTTGAAATTGCCCCCTCTTTTGATTCTGTTCTAAATTAAGTAGCAGACTGCCTATAACTTTGACCTTAGAGCTTTGAGACAAGCAGGTGCCAGCCACCGAGTACTACTGCTTATCTATGGCTCTTGTTTGAATTCTCAGTGTACCTCATACTGAAAGTAGATTATAGTGGGTTCTACGAGAAGGCAGTTGAATATATCAGCTGAACCATTTCCCTAGTTTGACCATTGGTTAGCAAGTCACTCCAGACCTAGCCAGTTGATGTTGGTTTTTGTGTGTGTGTGTGTGTGTGCGCGCGCTAGCACTGAGCTATAACCTTTTGTTTTATGTTTCTGGCCCAGACTTCTGGTCTAGCCTTGAGATTTGGACCCACTTGCAGCCCCACTGCCACTTAGGCCCAAATAATAACACAGACATTTGTGTTAATTTTATGCTGATCAGCCTAGGACCCAATCATATAACTTGCTAACTCTCAGTTCTTAAACTAGCCAATGATTCTTACCTTGTTCAGCCATGCGGCTCAGTATCTTTTCTCTGCAGCATTTAATTTCTTTCCTCTGCGTCTCTTTGTGTCTCTGTGGTATCTCTGCTGGCATCTGTGCTCTGCTCTGCGATGTTCCCACAGTTTTCTTAGTCTAGTAGCCCCACCCACACTTCCTGTCTGCCTCTGGCCAATCAGCTTTTTATTAAACCAGTAGGAGGAACAAATATTTACAATGTACCATAATCCTACTATAATAGCCCCATCTTTATGCCATTTATTAGTATCAAGTCTGAATATTCCTTCAAGCATTCAAGCAGCAGTCTAAGAGAAGTTAAACTTTGGTGGGAGATCTGCCCCTGTGGAATTGGCCAGGCTCAGAAGCTTGTAAATACCTGGTTTGCCCTGTGAAAGCCTGTGGTGCTTGTATTGAAGGTCTTGTTTGTCCTGCTACCCCCCCCCCCATACTAGAAATTGAATTTAGGGCCTTGTGCAGTCTAGGCAAGCACTCTACCACAGAGCTATATGTTTTTTCCATTTTTTATTTTATATATTTTAGTTCCTGTATGTGAGTACACGTGCTAATGTGTGAGTGCAAAGGTCAATGTGTGGGAGTGGGTTCTTTCACCACTAGGGGTGAAACTACTCATATCCTCAGGCTTAGTGGTAAGTGACCTTGCCTCCTGAGCCATCTCTCTGGCTCTAATTTTTTTATTTTTTGACAAGTTTTACAGAGTTGTCCAGCCTGGCCTTAAACTCATTCTATAGCCCATTGAGGCCTTGAATTTTCAATCTTCTGCCTCAGTTTCCTAAGTATCTGGCTGATAGGCTGGTCTCAGTAGGGCTGACCAACAAGTCTATACTTTAAAATAAACCTCTGACTGGCCAGTCACTTTTGATTCCAGAAGCTACCTCACACAGACATGTGCATGCCTGCCATATGCAGACCTGCTGGGTTATTTCTGTCTGTAGTACTGTGTTGTTTGTTTGCAGGAGTGGACAGAATGAGGCAGTGAGAGGTGGAATTAAAGGAAAGTTTGTCATGTGATGTTTGTCATAATGTGACTGTCACAAAAACAAGGGTACTCTTAAAGGAATGAGGACAAGAGGGCATGACTGCAGGAGGCTACCTGTCACTGAACTGCAGAAAATACCTGTGTGTTTTTGTTACAGATATACTGGCTATCCTCTGGAAAGGGTACACAGAAAGTTGATAATAGTTGCCTCTGGAGAAGAGAGACCCAGGGGAGTGGTTAAAAACAATTGGAGGCAGGACCCATCAGTCTTCCTTCCTTCCCTCCCTCCCTCTCTCCCTCCCTCCCTTCCTCTCTCCCTCCCTTCCTACCCACCCCCCCCCCGTTCCTCAAAAAGAAATGTCAAGAATTAGACAATCTTGTCAATGATTGAAGTTAGTTTCCATAGTCCAGTGCAGTGGAGGACACCATTAGTCTCAGCACTCTGAAGCAGAAGCAGGCAAATTGCTACGACTTTGAGGCTAGCCTGGTGTACATAGTGAGTTCCAGCCAACCAGTGCTGCAGAGTAAGACCCTGTTGCAAAAGAGGAAAAAAGAAAGAAAGAAAGAAAGAAAGAAAGGAAGGAAGAAGGAAGCTGGCTTCAGGTGTCAGGTTAAAAAATAAAACGGAAAGGCTGGCGCTGTGGACCAGTTGGCATGGCTCTTACCTCTTGTTCACTAGGCCTTGGGGGTACCAGTGCCACAGAAAGCTGGGTGTGGTGGGCATACCCTGCAGGGAGAGGCAGGAGGATTTGGAATTCAAGGTCATGTCTGCTCTGTCTGCAGCTTGAAGGCAGGCAGTCTGGGCTGAGACCTTGTCTCAAAATAAGGCAGGGAGTCTGGTGACGGGGTTCATCAGGTAAAAGCGCTTGCTGCCAAACCTGAGTTTGATCCTCATGGTGGAAGAAGAGCTAGCTCACTGCCAAAGTTGTCTTTTCATCTCCATGTGCCCATGCACATGAATAAATGTAAGAAAAAGCTTTTTTTTTTTTTTTTTAAATCTTTTTTTCTTTTTAAAAGCCTGATGCAGAATAGAGTTAGCTTCGTGATACCTTTAAGGAGAATTAAATCACTTGCATTTTGGTGCTATCTGGAAGAAAACAGTTATCTGTGAGTTAACAAGGAAAGCTTGCCTATGATGTGGTCTGGCAGGCTGTGAGTTAGGGGAGAAAGGCTGATTTTTCACCATTTATTATTTTGCATACTTAGAAAAAGATTTAACATGTCATGCAATTACCTGTGAAGGGCAAAGCACTAAAAGAAAGAAATCCTGGGTGAATTTATGCGTGCATGGATGGAAGGATGATGGTAATGGGTGGGTGGTTACACAGATGGAGAGGTAGACGTACAGACAGGTGATGGGGTTGTGGATGGGTAGGTGGATAGACCAATAACCTGCTATAGTGGGAGGATTGTGCAGGACCAGTAGCTGGTCCCGCATGCTAGTGCTGTGATCTGCGGCTCCATTTTTCTATCTAAACAGGGAAATGATAAAGGACTGAACTCATAGTCTTAAAGGAGACTGTTGTTTTTCTGTTGACACAGAGGCTGCACTTTTAATCTGCAGCTGTTTAGCCAGCAAATTGCAGCAGCTCTGCAGTTACTGGCCTGCTTCTCCAGCAGCTGCATGGCTGCTCAGGTATTGTTCCCACAGGCACTGGCTATGTCACTGCCACCAAATATAACTTTTAATTGAATCTCTGTTGCTCTATTTATCAATAAGACTCAGGAGTCAAAGGTTGGGGTGAAAACCTGCTGTCTCAGGGAGGTTGAGTTACAACTAGCTGACCTCTCTCTGCTGGCATCCCAGAAAGTGAGCATCCTTGTGCTCCACCAAAACAAAAGAAACCACACTACACTAAGTCCCTCCCTACTACTTCCTGTGTGTCTTTATTGTCTTACAGACAGACAAGGACTCTATGATACTTTCTGTCAACTAGTTGCTAACTCAGCCTCCTGACCCAAGCAAATGCAAATGCAAATGCAAATGCAAATTCAGAGTTCACAGTGTGGTAAAATATCCCATAACAGGAGACATTTTGTTTTATTAAATATGTACTTTTAGACAGGATCTCACTAATAAAATGGCTATCCTGAAACTTACTCTGTGGATCAGGTTGGCCTTGAACTCAGATCCACTTGCCTTCTAAGTACTGGGATTAAAGGTGCGCTTATATTTTTTTTATTTATTTATGTTTTTTTTAAATTAAAAAAAAAGTTTCGTGGCTTCATTGAGATGGTTCAGTGGGTAATGATGCCTGCCAACAATCCTGACGACCTGAGTTTAATTCCTAGGACTCACATAGTAGGAAGAGAGAACCAACTACAGCAGGGTGCTCTCTGACACACACACACACACACACACACACAGAGACACACTAAAATGTTAAAAGTTGTGTATGCACATGTATGCAGGTGCATGTTTATGTGTGTATACATTTGTAGGTTAGAGGACATCCTCAGCTGTCATTTCTCATGTGCTGTCAACTTTGATTTTTTAAAATGGGGCTCTCACTGGCCTGTAGCTTGCCAAGTACACTAGGCTGGCTTGCTACGGAGCCTCAGGGATCTGCCTGTCCCCATTCTCCCAGCATTGGAATAATAGGTATATATTGCCATACTGAGCTTTAAAAATTATTATTTTTATATAGTACCAGCGGTCCTGGAACTTACTATATAGAGCAGGCTTTTCCGCAAGCTCACAGAGATCCACCTGCCCCTGCTTCCTCTGCCTGGATTAAAGGCATGTACTTGGCCCTAATTTTTTTTTTTCTATTTTTTTTTTTAAATGTGGGTCTTGAAATGAAGTGCTCATGCTTTCTCAGCAAGTACTTCACCTACTGAACCATCTCCTTAGCCCCTGACTGTAGCATTTTTTAATGAACATCTAGCTTAGGGAACAGACACACAGTACTGCTATCTGGGCATTATGCATTGATTGTGATAAAGGTCTGGAGTCTTTGGTTCTTGAGGCAAATACACAAATGCCTGTATGACCCCTATTGCCCTTCTTCCGCCAGGTTCTTCAGGGTTCAAGAGATCATCTGCGTTTCAAGGTCCCTTTAAGTGACAGCCTTCCTCCATCTTTTGAACAGGGGACTTGTGGCCCTAGGCTTACTTGCCCTCTGCTCCTGTTAACTTGCTGCCCTGGCTCTCTGGCCACCGATGTTTTGAAGTTTGCATACTTGTGCTGAGAGGTTCCTGGATGTAGGAATCATGGTATATGTTTTTGAGCCTAGAGCAGCTGGATTCGAACTCTGTGAGCCCTGTTTCCTCATTCTGTGACAGCTGACCTTTGCATGTACTTGTTTTCTTAGGATTGGAATGTCACGTGGTACACCAGCAGCCCTGATTTTACCAAGTGCTTTCAGAATACCGTCCTCACATGGGTGCCTTGTTTCTACCTCTGGTCCTGTTTCCCTCTCTATTTTCTCTATCTCTCCCGACATGACCGGGGCTACATCCAGATGACACACCTCAACAAAGCCAAAACTGTAAGTCACCCCGTGCTGTTTGTGGGTGGGGCATAGGGGTAGGTGTGTGGGCCAGCCTTGTGTGAAGAAGGCAGAAGTGGTAGATCAAAGCAGGAAATTTGGAGCCAAACATATATTTCAAACAGGACTTTTGAGTGAACTCTTAACCTCCATGGTCTCTGTTTCCTTGTGTATGCACTGGGATTGATGGAAGCTTTCGCAGGGCATTCTAAGAAGTGAATCATAAGAAGATCTTTATTAATTAAAATATATCTTTTTATTTGTTTAATTTTACTTTGAAACTGATTTCAGGTCTGAGGGAATGGCTCACTGGATCTCCAGAAGCCTTGTGGAAGTTGAGGTGGAGACATGAATTCCTCGTGGGTCAGGCTGGTAGTAAGACTAGCTGGAAAGGGATCCTTAGGTTCAAACAAGAGACCTTGTCTCAGGGACAAAGTGAAAACCAGTTGAAAGATACCTGGTAGAAATCTCTGGCCTCAGTGTTTACCTGTACCTGCACACATGTGTCCCCCCCCCCCCCGCCACATACATATACATGACACTCACATGCAGAAAAAAATCAAAAACAGAAAAAGTTTTCATTCTGAAATAATTTCAGACTACAGGAAATGGCCAGGATAGCACAGAGCTTGCACCAGCCTCTGCCTGAGTGTCACGTTGGCCAGGGTTTCCAGTGCTCTCATACACTTCCTCCTTAATCTTTACTTTCTTCATGTGCACATACTTCTATGAATTTTTTTCTTGGCTATTTGTGAAGAGGTGACATAATACCATGCCCTTGCGCTCCTTAATTCATTCATATTCTCTCTCTCCGTCTCTGTCTCTCTCTCTCTCTCTCTTCTTTGGCGGAGTCCTACTCTGTAACCCAGGCTGATCTAGAACTTGTGACCCCCCTGCCCACTCCCTGCCTTTGCTCTGATCTTCCCATGCTAGGATTGCAGACCACCACCCCGATGGATACATTACTCTTCAGCATTTCTTTCCGCAAATAGGGCTATTCTTTTATTAAAGTATCATCAGTGACAGGCAGGGATGGAACCATCTTAAGCCCCTGAGGAGGGCTCTCTAGCAGCTGTGGCTAGATGTCAGATTCCATGCAAGGTACCAGGTATGAGAATAAGTAAAACAACTGAGCATGGTGGGGCAGGAGGCTGAGGCAGGAAGATCAGGAGTTCAAGGCCAGCTTGGATTACATAGTGAGACCCTGCCATAGAGAAAGAGTAAGAAGCTGGATGCTTTAACTGAGGATCTTGGAGGTCATCTGATGTCCTTGTGTTGGTTGCTAAGAGAGATCCCAGGATTGCTGTTTTAACATGCCACGCTTCTCTCTTTCTTCCAGGCTTTAGGATTCTTGCTATGGATCATCTGCTGGGCAGACCTCTTCTATTCTTTCTGGGAAAGACATCAGGGAGTGTTCCTACCTCCGGTGTTACTGATCAGCCCAACACTGCTGGGCGTTACCATGGTGAGTTGTTGGCAATGAGAAATGAGAGAACATGGGCTGTGTTGTATCTGAGTCATAGAGTGTTTTCCTAGTGTGAGTAAGGTACAGATTCCATCAACAAAAGAGAAGCTTCTCAGTGAGCCGGACATGGTGGCACTTGCCTTTGCACTTGTTGGGCTGAGGAGTTCAAGGTCAGCGTGGGCAACCTGAGACCACATCACAAAGCCAAGAAACAGGTTAGAGAGATGGCTTAGTACTTAAAAATGCTTGCTGTTCTTGCAGAGGACCCAAATTTGGTTCCACCATACACTGGGTCTTATAACCTCTTGTAATTCCAAATCCAAAGGAACCTTTCTTCTGACCTTTGTGAGTATCCACATACATTTAGTACATGCCTAGACAGACATATGCACATACCTAGAAATAAATTTGAGAAAAACGGAAAGAAAACCTAAAACTAGTAGACAGGACTGGTGAGATGGCCCAGAGGGTAAAGGTGTATGTTGTTAAAAGCCTGAAGTTTAATTCCTTAATCACATGCAAAGGTGGAAGAAAGGAGCCGACTCCACAGAGTTGTCCTCTGACTTCCACATGCTTGACGTGGCATTTGTGACACACATATTATGTGTGCATGCACACACAAACAATTCACACCACACACACACACACACACACACACACACACATTTTAAAACCTCCAAAACAAAATATGTAATTACTAATGTTTAGGACAGCCATCAACAGGAGCCATAGTCCCTACCCTGTCCTCATTACTTTTTGTTTTTCTTGATAAGGTTTCTCTCTGTAGTCCTGGCTGGCCTGGAACTCTATCTGTAGACTAGGCTGTCCTTGAACTCACAGAGATCTTTTTGTGCTGGGATTAAAGGTGTGTTTTACCACCCTTGGCAACAGCTTACTACCTTATAAAGTAAAGTTTATCAGTTTGTCATTTTCAGTAATTTCTCCAGAGTGATGGATTCAGGAGTTCTGAGCCTTTAGGGAGGCAGAATAATAAGCAAAGCAGCAATCTAGGATCCCACGGCTCAGCAGACTCACACAATTGTCTTTACGTTCATGGTGAGTGGTACTGAGTCTGGCAGGACTCCTGGAGTTGTACTTGAACTTCAGATCAACTCTGTGGGACAGGCACCATGTGTCTCCTTTTATGGTCTTGAGATGAAGGCACAGAGAGGTCCAAGGCCGTGTTTGAGGTTGTGCAGTTAGTTCATGGGTAGCTGAGCCAAGCCCTCTGCCCTGTGCTGTCATGTGTATATAGCTGTTACATGGTGGACACTGAATGATGTTCCCAAATTAACTTGAGTGCTTTGGGCTCTGAGAATCAAAGAAGGTTCTTAGAGAACAGAAGCCTTGGCATTTGGAAGGGGAGGAGGAGGAGAAGCTGAGAGCAGACTTGGGGGCAGAGAAGAAGTTTATCTACAGAAGGGAAGAGCAGGCTGTAGAGCAAGGGTAGTGGAGGCTCAGGAGAGAGGGCTGTGAACAGCTGGCCTGGTGTGCAGGGAAGACGGAGTGTGCTGGTGGCTGCTTGCCCAGTGCAGGCACAGTACTAACTCCTTTATGCCTTACTTTCCTATTCTTCCCATGTTTTAGATAAGTGGGTGGAAGTCTCGAGAGGTAAAGGGACTGGGCTAAGGTCACAAAGCCAGGAAATGGTAAAGCCACATTCCCACTGCTGTCCTGATGATGTCTCTGGTGGTTCTGAACTCACTCTCTGGTTCTCCTGCTGGCCTGGGATTCCTTGCAGGCATTTAGCAGGCAGTCAGCAAACATTTTGCCCTGATTGCGTGTGAGATAAAAGTATGTGGCCTATCTGAGCACAGAGACATCAAATGGTTTCTCTACAAAAGACTAAAGCTATGTCCTGGTATGTGGAGCTTTGAGTGGGTGCTCTGAACGTGGATCTGGGGCTGGTAGTAAAGGAGACTTCACTGAGGGGAAGGATGAAGGGGCTGAGGGTAGAGGACTTCAGGGAACTCGATCCTCACAGCAAGTCTCCTCTCAAAGCTGGCTCTCAGTTCCAAACTGAACTTTCCTCGAGTCCCTGCTGGGTCTTACTAGAATCCAGTGACTCGGATTGGGAGATGACTCAATTGCTAAGAGCACTTGCTGCACAAAGGTCAAGATCTGTCCAAATCTCCAACACCCATGTAAAAGTTGGGCATACCACATACATCTTTACCCTTAATTATATGGAGAACAGAGGCAACTTGGCCACCATCCAGCTCTAGCTCAGATGAGAGACTCTGTGTCAAGAGAGTAAGGCAGAGAGGATGGAGCAGGATACTCAGAATTGTCCTCTGGCATCCATATGTGCACCCACACAGACATGTGCATAGATGACACGCTACACAGATACACACACAGAATAAGAAGAAACCTTTAGACAATTGCTCAGCCTTTAGGTAGATGCTGTGGTCCAGCAGAGACTGGAGTAAGGGCCTCTTCAGGCAGTTAGTTCTTGGGTCCCTGAGTCATGCATGGTTTCCTGGGTACCACTGTGGGGCCCTGAGGTCTCGCTTTCTCTAAACTGTTATGTACCTCTCTCTTCCAGCTGCTCGCCACCTTTTTAATTCAGCTTGAACGAAGGAAGGGAGTCCAGTCCTCCGGGATTATGCTTATTTTCTGGCTTGTAGCCCTACTGTGTGCCACTGCCATCCTGAGATCTAAGATCATTTCTGCCTTAAAAAAGGTAATTGATGGCCCGAGGGAGAGATGCTCATTACATTTTGTATGGTTATGTGTTGCTATTAGAACCACAGGAGGGGCCCCTGATTCTTTTCCAGGAACAAAATTCTCATCAGTCAGGTACAGACTTTGTTCTAGAACCTTCTTTCCTCTGTGCAGGCAAATGTGTTGCACTAGGTCTCTGCAGAGCCTCTGTAGGCTGGCTGGGTTGGAACTGAGCTGAGCTGAGCTGGGAGCTGTTTGCCCAGTGGCTATTCCCCAAGGGCCCTAAACATGTCCCAATGTCACCTTAGTGCAACCAGCTGCAACTCTGGCAGGAAGTTGTTGGGGCTGGCTGCTGTGTGCCACTTTTAAAACTCCTGAAGAATGTGCACTTCTTGGCTAGCCTTCTGTGTCTTGTTATCTGAGAGCTGGAGACCGGCGTGGGCCTCGAAGGGGGATGCAGTAGTAGTGGGGCACCTGTGGTGTGGAGCACAACTTCTGTGCTAGTGGCAGTGGCTGGTATTAGTTGAGTTTATGTTTTCCTGTGTGCTTCTTCAGTGACTACATGTTTCTCATGAATAATCTGAGGACCATGCACAGTGACCCTGGTGAAGTGTCTCCGCCTCAGCACTAACTGACAAGTGGACAGAGACCTCATTGTGGGGCACTGTCCTGTGCTGTGTGTGGTATCTAGGGCCTGCCTGGCCTCCATACCCTGGGTGCTAGGAACACTCCTTACCCAAGTTAATGACAAACAAAATGTCTCCAAGCACTGGAATTTGTTGTCTCTGAGGAAAAACTACCCTTGGTTGAGGGTCACCGGTGTGCTCAGCTGTGTAGAAGCCAGGGCTCAGAAAGGTTACGTGAACTGATAAGGCCCCATAGCTGGAAGGAAAGGCCTAGGCCTATCTATTTCCTGCAGTGGGTTGTTATCTGGGCACAGAGGACATAGACATGTTTCTTCTGTTTTGTCTCAAAAGAAGTGAAATGTGGGGATGCCTATGGTAGGGAAGGTATCTGTAGCCTACTCCTTGGGCTTATCGTAATGCTTTTTATTGCTGCTCTAATTAAATCCTATAGTCACAATGACTTAGAGAGGAGAGAGGTGTATTGAGCTGTGGTTCTGAGGCGGCTGGGGGGTCTGAGGTCTTGGGGCTGCATCTAGAGAGAGCATTGTTGGTGGATTCCCTGTCGAGGTCTGAGGATGTCAGCTTGTGGCTCTCCCATCTCTCACGAGTGCTCATAATACCATGGACTCCCACCACTGCACACCATTTCCTGTGACTGTAAGGATTCGGTGAGGCATCTGTACCCTGCTTCACCACTGCACGCCATTTCCTGTGACTGTAAGGATTCGATGAGGCATCTGTACCCTGCTTCACCACTGCACGCCATTTCCTGTGACTGTAAGGATTCGGTGAGGCATCTGTACCCTGCTTCCAGGGAAGAGTATGGTGATCTGTGTTCCCTGCCTTCTCTCCTCTTCAGGATGCCCAAGTGGATGTGTTTCGAGACACCACGTTTTACATCTACTTCACCCTTGTGCTTGCACAGCTTGTGCTGTCCTGCTTCTCGGACAGTTCACCCCTGTTCTCCGAAACTGTCCAGGACCTGGTAAGTATGACTAGACGTGCGCACACGTGAGAGACAAGTAGTCCTTGCAGCTCATATCAGCCCACTGGGCACTGCAAGTTCTGAGCCCCATGTGCCTGATGCAGACTCACTTCCGTTCCTCCAAAGACTGGAGAGAAGTCACCTGGGCTTGGGTATCCCAGTGTCCCTGGAGGCAGAGTGGAGTGGCCCACATGGCTCTTGTGAACTGAAAACTTGCCACTGAGACTGTGCCCCCTCAAAGCCTGACATTTGCTGTTTAGCTCTCTGCAGAAGAAGTTGGCCGGTCTCCTGTCTGATTTGATACCTTGCATGTGTATCTCCTTCTTTTTTTTTTTTCAGGGCTTCTTTCTTTATGTGAACACATAGTACAGTCATACAAGGGGTGGGGACAGGACATAGTTGTTCACTAGCTCCATGCTGTGCTGTGCACTGTGCATATGTATGCCCCTTTTGCCTCAGACAGAAAAACTGAGTCTTAGGGAGTTAAGTACCTTGCCCATTGAAGTTGCAGAACAGGAATTTGACCTTCAGGAAGGTCTGACCCTTCTCTAGAACCCCATTGCTTCTCTTGGCGACACCACACTTGAGGGCAGGTTTAATAATGGCTGGATTGGTTTCTCAGACCCAAAGATAGAGATTGCCCTGGGATCATATGCAGGGCTGGCATGTGTGGACTCTTAGTTCCTAGCCTACTACTGCTATAACACTGTAGGGAGAAGCATTCATTCCAAGGGTCCTCTGAGATCTGCTTGAGGCCTCTTGGGACATTGGCTGAAGCTTCCACTAAAACCAGGAAGGAAGCAGAGGTACCACTGTGCTAGGGAGCTGCTGAAGTCCTGAAATGATGCCAAAACGTGCTTCCCTTTAAAGATGTGTGTTTGTTTATTATAACTAAATATATGCAACCTAAGATTGACCTTAACTGCTTTAAGTGTATAGTTTGGCACCATCAGAGCTTTTGATTTCATTCATAGCATGGGCACTGTGGCGCTTGGCAACAGTTTCAACTGGGACTGTGTTGGACACACAGAATCCTGGATCCCTCCTGAGGCCAAACCGCACACAACTTTGACAGCATTCCTCAGATTGTTTAGGTGTGGGCATGCAGAAAAGCTGAAGTGGCACCAGTTCAAAGCTCTCAGACTCAAGTGGGAGATTTTTTGTTTGTTTGTTTGCTTGCTTTTGCTATGCTGGGGATGCAAGTGTTTCAACACTAAGCATACACCAACAGAGTAAAAAAAGTTGGACTCATAGAAGTTATGCTATTAGACTTTAATTTATACCTAATTTATATGGAAGAAGAAACAACCTCTTCTTGGATTGGGTTGACCCTGGACTCCAAGTCTGCCTGTGTCCTCGTGTGCCTTTAATAGACATTTGCAAGGCCTCTGGTGTATGGTACACTTGATGCTAGAAATGTAGCAGTATGTGAAATAGTTATGACTAAAGCTATGGGTGACTGGAGCTGGCAGACCAGGCTGACACCAAGTTAATAGAAAATGTTGGTTACATATACACAGGGGTTAGGTCTCACAGACAGAAAGTGAAAGCCCCTGAGAGCCTGAAAACTTAGATGCCCTCTTGACAAAGGGAGATATATTTGTGCAGGACAAAGGGGTTATAGAAGTGGCAGATATGAGGGGTTGGTGTGTGGGTTTCTAACGGAGGGTGAAGATTGCTTTAGTGTGGGTTGTGTGGCTTGTCTTGGTGCCACCATTAGTTCTGTTGGTTCTTTTACCTGTGTGCAAGTGGAGAAGGGGAAGTTACGTGTCCTGCTTCTTTTAGGCAGCTCAAGAAAGAGCAAGGAGGTTCTGTAGTTGCTGCTGCTTAATTTGCCTTCAGTGCTACACTGTATGTAAACGTGGCATGGCATACTCAGGGCTGGTTTATGCCAAGATAAGAATCTCCATGCCATGTCTTTTGTGCTTAAGGTGTATGTAGATACTTACATAGCAATTCCATTGTTTTTTGTACTATGAGTAACGAAGAGATGATTAAATGTAATATGGGGGTGATGGGCAGATTATATTTTGGTACCTAAGGGGGATGCAGATAAAGTAGTACTGAATTTTATCTCTTGAAACTACAACAGCTCATGGAGGGTCCTGGGTTGACTGGGCTCAGCCAGGTGATTTTTAGTCATTCTCTTCTTTAGACATAGTCAGATGGTGGCTGGACCTTCAAGTAACTCTGGCATCTTCAATGTAGTGTCTGAGGACGACGGCCAGCTATTACTGGAATGGCACCTGCATGGGCCTAAGCTTCCTCACTGCATGGAGCTTGTCTCTGTGAATTTCACATGGAATCCAGTTCACTTAACATTTAGTCCTGGGGTTCCTTAGTTTGGCCAAGTCATGTTTAGTTGGTTAAGACCATCATACAGATCTACCCAGGTGCAAGAGGAGGTGACAGAGACCCAACTTGTAGGTGGAGGAGCGGCTGTATCCCATGTTACAGAAGATGCTCTTCTGTGATGTCATGTCCAGGTTATTTTTTTTTTCTGTTTTATTTGTGTGTACATGTGTGTAACTACTACTCTGTATATGCAGCACAGATGTGTCGGTGCCCTCAGAGGTCAGAAAAGGACATCAGATCCCCTAAGACTTGAGTTACAGGCAGTTGTGAGCTGTGCTGAGCTTGGGTCCTCTGCCAGAGCAGCAAGTGCTGAGTTCTCCCCACCCCTCAATTTCCAGGGTTTTTATTTGTTTGTTTGTTTATTTATTTACTTGTGTGTATGTGTGTGTGTCAGTGTCAGAATGGGTAGTCAAGGCTCCAGGGAGAGGGGAGCCCGGGTTTGCAAGGCCTGGGGAATGGTCCCCAAGTCAAAGGAATGAGATAGGCCACTGCTAGATGAGGAAGGCTTGTGCATGTGTTCACTGTGTGTGTATGGAAAGGGTTCCAACAGAAATAACATGCACAAAGATCCAGATATGTGATAGAAGTTACTTATGTTTCAGGGACAGGCAGACTTGTGCTTGGCTGAAGGTCTGACCCCAGGAGCTAAATGACAAGCCTAGGGGAAAGCTGAGCGTAGTATGTGTGTGATCAAGAACAGAACTGTATATATCATGGATTTTTAGTTTACTTTTGTTTTTTTGTTTTGAGACAAGGTCTCATGTAGCATATGTTGACCTCTTTTTGTATTTCTGACCCTCCTGTGTCCCCACTTCTTGTGTACTAAGATTATAGACATACATCACCATGCCCATTTTATGAGGTGCTTACTATATGCCAGGCTAGCTTCCACCCACCAGCACCAGCCCCAGCCCAAGTAAGGGTGGAGTTTAACTTCATTGTGGGTGGGAATCTATGAAAACTTTGGCATTTATAGTGTCACCTTTAATTTGGATGTGTTTTGGGGGACCCCTTGGGCTGAAAGGAGAATGCATGGGACATAGGGAGGTTGGTGGCACTCAGAAACATGTCATAGATGGCCAAACAGCCAGATTGACGATATAACATCTATGTTTACTAAGGAGTTTGCTACCAGGAATAGAAAATGGAAAGTTTATGGGGGAAGGGCTTGGGAAACAGGTCTAGGTGTGTGCTCTCTCCTAGTAGGGAGGGGTTTTGAGCAGCTGTTGCCTGGCAGGCCAGCAAATTGCTAGTGTTGATACTGCACCTGGAAAAATCTCATTATTTGTCCCTGGTATTGTTTTAGCCAGTCATAGGCATAGTATTTCATAGCTCATGTAGCCTATACAACAAACCCAATTCGCTACATGCTCAGTCTTCTGGTTTACAGTTAAAAACACAGGGTAAGAGTGCAGAAGTTCAGAAGACCTTCTGTAGATTTCTCACAACAGGGGACAAATCTATACCTGGTGCTTGTTAGAGTGTAGAATACTGTCCCCCCCCCCCCCCGCTTCTTGATAGTATAGGGTAGAACATGGCTAGAACTTTTTATTTCTAAGAAATTTGCTGTTGCTATTGCTGCGTGGCTGCTGCACACAAACCTCACCTCAGTCCTTTAGTATGAGCACCCTGGGAAGAAAACTGAATTAGGACATAACTCCAGTTATCTTTGTTACCAAAGAAGTCCTCCCATGTTAGATGGAGGCTTCTGGAAACCAGGTCTCAGGTTGATAGACTTCCCTGTGTGCCCTTGCAGGGAGCCCAGTGGCTGTAACTTCAGATAATCTGAGTGTCCTTGAGTGGATCCAGAGGGAGGAGGCCTGGGAGTAGATGAAGCTCCTGGGAGGTTGCAGAGTAAAATAGAAACATCCTGCCAATAACATGACCTTATTTTGTTTGCTGGTGGGTTTCTTTCTAGTGTCTACGGACTTGGTTTGAGTAGCTGGAGTAAAGCTTTGTCTCAACAGACTTGAACATGTTATTGAACTGGACCTGGGCTTATGTCAGTTCCAATAGCCCTCTCCTCTCTTTATTGAAGCCAAAGTTGAAGAAGACTTGATATTAATTGTTGATGCAAAAACCCAGCTTTCACCTCAGCAGGACTAAGAGATGGCTTATTTTGTAACTAATGACCATGACCCAGGAACATGATTGCTCCAAATACCATGGTTCAACATAGTAAGTTTCAGAACAAGAGGGAGTGATACATGAAGCACTTTTCCAGTCATCAGTGGTACCCCATCTGATGATGTTCTTAAGCTTCAGGGTTGGTGGAAGCTGCTGATTTGTTGGTTCATCCTGAATGGTTTTATGTGATGGTCAGAGGGTTGCTATGTGGGCACAGGGATAGGCAATGCATGGCTACTAAGGGGGCTAAAAATAGCTCAAGACAATAGATTTGCACCACTCCAACTTTCCACAGTCATGATGTGCTAATCAGAGAGGCATCTAGAATCTTTAGCAGAGGTGGGAACTTTAATGATAGTCATTGGAGGCCTAGTATCTTTCTGATCACTGTGTTTTAAGGCATAACATTTGCAGAGCAGTGTGATCAGCTGTATCCCTCCCTCCCTCCCTCCCTTTCTTTCATCTGTTTGTTTATTTTTAATATAAAGGGCTGCCATGACTACTATGTGGTTCACTTTCCATTCTGTTATTTTTTTTTTTGGGTGGGGCAGTGTGCCACAACAGCCTTAGGCTGTGTTCTTTATAAAGAATGATCCTGCAGGCCATAGTTTACCACTTCTGATGATCAAGTATCTGTCCCAATGCTTGGGGTTGCAGAGTTTATTTTTAGTCTGCCCTGGGCCCTGTTCTAAGTAGCTAGCTTGTTTTATCTCATTTAGTCACCTCCAAGGCAGTTGCCTGACATCCTACAGCTCATAAATAAAGCCAAGACTTAGCCATCTTTCCTAAGCAATGGGGCCCAGACTACCCACTGCTTCACGTCCATTCCCTTGTTTATAGTCATCCTCCTTGCAGATTTTTATTATATGCACTGCAAGACACACATGCCATAGGGACTGTTTTGAGTTCATAGAAATCCATTGGTTCTTTTTTCATCCGTATGTGGGTTCTGGGGATTGGAGTCAGCTTTTCAGGCTTTCAGGGCAAGAACCTGTTCCTGCTCACGTCACCTCTTATTTTTTCCCTTTCTCCCTCCACTCTTTGCGTTCTTTTTCTCTTTTCTCTCCCTTCTTTCTCTTTAAAAAGGTTTTTAGGTTTATTTATTTTATTTTGCATGTATATATGTCCACTATGTGTGTACCTGGTGCCTGTGGGGATCAGAAGTCAAAACCCTTGGAACTGAGGTTAGAGATGCTGTGAGCCACCATCTGGGTGCTGGAAGCTGAACCTGGCTCCTGGAAGAAAAATAAATCAAATGCTCTTACCCAACTCTAAAGCCCTTGCTTTCTCTGTTTTTTTGAGGCAAAGTCTGGTCTCCAACTAATTATGTACTAAGGGTGATCCTCAACCTCTGATCTCTCTGCCTTCACCTCGTGAGTGTTGGGATGACAAGCCATGCCTAGTTTACTACGTTCATAGTGGTTTTTTCACTGTCTCTTCCCCCCCCCCCTGAAACTTCATGAGATCTGGGACCTTGCTATCTCTTTCCCAGCCCTATCTCTAGCACTAACCTTCATCTTGGCAGAAAAGCAAGTGTCTCCTCCTTGAATGTTTACTTAAGAGATAAGAGAGTCATTTCCTACTGTGAGCTTTCATCAGATAGATGCTTTAGTCTTTGCTCTGGATGAGCTGTGAGGAGAAGTGACTAATCCCCATCTCTTCATTCTGTGAACCTGGCTGTTCCCTGTCAGGCAGCTGTCCACTCTTCTGGACACAGTGGATTATTTCCCTTGAAACCAACAAGGAAGACATCTCCACTTCCTCCAGGGTGGTGTTACTGCCTTGGCTAGGGCAATCCATCTTAACACACAGCCTTTGGGTCTCATGTGGTTCTTCTGGCATTGGGGTTCCTTTGTAAAAGTACTATCCCCTTGACCTAGAGGCATGGCCTCTTGGCCAGCATAGATCTGGAATTACCTATGACTTTTGGGCACCAGTATAGGAACGTGGCTGTAGGGCAGCTTAAGATCGGGCACACATACACAGCCATACGGCTCGGCTCTTCTCTTTTGTGCTCTTGGATGGAGGCTGAGTGAGCCTCATGAACCAGTCCAGCCTTTCCAGGAACTGCATGGCTGCTTAATCTCTCTTTTATCAGTGAGTGTTTCCCTCCTGAACTCCTTAATAAAATATAATTTTTCCATATCAGTTGCCAGTGATTATTACTTACAATAATATGAACCTATACTGACAATATTTGCCTTAGCTTATTAGAGATTTGCTTTGCTTATACAAGTGTAGCAGGAAGTTTTCCTGTGACCCACATAACCTTGAGGTTCAGATGAATCTCTTCCACCCGTGGTCCCATAGCCACTTATAAAATAATTACCCAGAGGCTTATATTAATTACAAACTGTTTGGTCTATGGCTAAGGCTGTTACTAACTAGCTCTGGATCTTAAATTAACCTATTTCTATTAGTCTATGTATTGGCACGTGACTCGTGGCTTACCTGTGTTCCATTACGTCTTGTTCCCTTGGCAGCTAGCAGAGTCTGCCCTGACCCTCCCACCTTTCTTCTTATTCTCTGTGTCTCTCTTGGATTCCCTGCCTGGCTGTATCCTGTCTTATCATAGGCCAGAACAGCTTCTTTATTAACCAGTGGTGAAGACACATATTCACAGCGTACAGAAAGTGTCACATCAACTGAACAACAGGACTCCGACTTTCCAGGTGTGAATACTGAGACAAAGATATGTGCCACTGAAACTCCATGGAACTGTGATCTGAACCCAGACTGACAGCATCTGCCTTAGCTTGTTAGGGATTTGCTTTGCTTATACTAGGGCCCTGCCTACCACTCCTGATGAGGTTGGGCTAGGGTAGGGTCTGAACACCTGCTCTGGGCAGATGTCTGTTGAGTGAGTCTGGTGAGCAGTGGAACAGGAAGCTATGTCTTAAGGCCTCTTTGGTTTGGATGGTGACATCTTACATTTATGTAAACTTGGTTGTGATACAATGGATTTTATCCCCAAGACATCTGGGCAACCATTTTCCCATGTATTGCTTAGGGGATGGATTTTCTTTTCGTCTTTTGGTTGAGACAGAATCTCCTGTCTAATCTGCCCTGGAACTCACTCTGAAGCTGCTAAGGACAACCTTGAATTTCTGAGCCTTGCCTCTTGCTCCCGGAGTGCTGAGATTATAGGCATGCATCGCCATGTCTAGTTTTATTAATAGGACCCAGGGCTTCTTGTAGGCAAACACCCCCTCTACTTCTGTTTTTTGTTTATTTTTTTTAGTAACTTACTTTAAAACTTAAAGACTTGATGTTTAGCCTCGGTTGGCCTTGGACTCACAACAGTTTTCTTGCCTTAGTTTCTTGGGATTGCAGTGTGAAAAGCTATGCCTGCCTGTCTTGTAACTTTTCATTTTGAGATAGTTCTGCTCACAGAAAGTTGCAAAAAGAATAGAGTGCCTGTTTAGTTAGGGTTTCTCTTGCTGTGAAGAGACACCATGACCATGGTAAGTCTTATAAAGGAAAACATTTAATTGGGGTGGCTTACATTTATAGAGGTCTAGTTCATTATCATTATTATGGTGGGACATTGTGGTATGCAGCAAACATGGTGCTGGAGAAGTAGCTGAGAGTCCTACATTCTGACTCACAGACAGTGGCAAATGCTCTGAGACATTGGGCGGTATCATGAGCATGGGAGACCTCAGACTCTGCCCCCAGTGACACACTTCCTCCAACAAGGCCACACCTATTTCAACAACCCCACTTCCCAATAGCAGCACTCCCTTTGGGGACTTTTTTTTCAAACCACTGCAGTTCCATTCTATCTTACCCAGTAATAATATGTCAGAGGTAAGGGTTTGAGAAAATATTTGGCCCTTTTCTGGCCCAATATCGCTCATGACACTTAACATCAGCAAATATTACAGCCAGCCATTATGGTTGCAAAATGAACTATCATGTCATTAGATGGGTTCCTTCATTTATTAGTTGCAATTTTTCTCTTCTCTTTGACTGCCTTGATGTGGAGTTTGTTTAGAAAAGGGAAAGGAAATTCTTGTTTCTTTCCATTTATTCTGTGTAACAGAACAATGGCTTGGGTCCCTAAGCATGTTTTCAACATCCAATGAATTTATATATGACACATAGTTTGGTGTGTTTTGGAACACTGTTTTTCTTTTTCTTTTTGGTTTTCTGAGACAGGGTTTCTCTGTGTAGCCCTGGCTATTCTAGAACTCACTCTGTAGACCAGGCTGGCCTTGAACTCAAGGATCCATTCATCTGCCTTTGCCTCCAGAGTGCTGGAATTAAAGGTGTGCTCCACCACTGCCTGGCTTAGGAACACCATTTTTCTTTCTTTAATTAATTTTTTTATTTCCCCTGTACCCACTACTCCTCCCCCTCCCTTCCCTTCTTCTAGTCCTCCCCTAGCCTCTCCCTACCCCAAATCTTAATCTATTCCCCAGAGAGGGCAAGGAATCCCAAGGTGAGTTGATTCGATCTGGCATATCCAGTTGAGGTAGGATCAAGTCCCTTCCCCGAATATCAAGGCTGAGAAAAGGTAACACCATTTTTCTAACTCACTTTTTTGGCCAGACAGGGTCTTTTCTGGATGCTTTTAGGGCTTTGTACATTCACACTCACCTTTGGTTTAGTGGCTATGGAGTATAAATGTGTTCTGGCCTTATCTTGGGTGTTTCCATCCCAGTGACATTGCCAAGAATAATTTGGAAGTTTCAAACAGACACAAAACTCTATACTGTGTTTTTCTCCCAAATCAGCTTCTTCTGGAATATATGAGTGGAACCAGGGTTGACAGGGTCATTAGAGTAGGCTCTCTCTTCTGCTCATTGAATGCCTTCTCTCTATGAGGCTGAGGCTGTGAGCGGTACTCTTGGTTGAAGAGAACCCTTGCCGTCTCTTCATAGAGGCCATTTGGATTGAGATCTTGATATGCATAGGTTAAATGCTGGACTTCTTGAGCTCTGTACTGGTGTCACACCTACTGTTGTGGTGGCCTTCTGCCTTTGAGAGAGAGAGAGATTTTTTGATGGCTGACTCAAAATCTCTATGAGGTGCCTTTAAGAATTCAACATTCTTAACCTGACCTCCAGAATAGACCAGGCAGCCTCCATCATAGAATGCTTTCACTTCTCCTGCCAGATGTTGAAGCCAGGGCTTTCCACAGCCTAGACTAGTGTTCTGACACTGAGCGATGGCTAGTCTTCTGCTTTAGGTTTCTTAAGTCCCTTCTGGTTCCCTGGTTATGCTGTGATTCTTTGCACTTCTGGTCTTTGCACACATTACTTTCTGTCAGCAATGCCTTGCGTTTCTTCTAGACATGGTTGCCTCCTACTCCCTCTTCAAATGCTGGCCTTCTTCAGAAATGCCTTCTCCGAATCTCATGAACCAGCTCTTGCTGTTTTATGCGAGCTTAGCGGTCACATCCACCTACATTTAGGCTGCAGATCAGTTTTACTCTCTTTGGTTTTTTTGGGTGTTTGTCTCTGGAGCCTCACTGTTTGACCCATACATCCTCCTATTTTTAGATATAGGAGCTTAGATAGGCTATTTTGCCTCTGTCCTCATTTAACTGCAAAATAGGGCTGACACTTAACCCTACCTTGGGGAATAGTCTTGGATGAGTGTACCTCCAGGTGTATATGGGTTGTCTCTTTGTTTATGTTTCTTGGCACATGGTAAGTGCTCAGGATGTATCTTCTGGGTGGGTGAATGAAGTGAGATAATAATAGCACAGTGTTCAGAGAGTCCACAGGGCCATAAAACAGTAAAATCTGGGTTGAGAGTGTAGCTCAGAGAAGAATCTTTGCCTAGCACATGCCAGGTTCTGTACTTGCTTACCAGCAACACAACACAAAAGTATACACCTCTTTATAAAGATTGCTGGGTGCATAGTAGATGCTTAATAAAAATTTGCTCAATAAATGGATGTGTCAAGTGGGAACAATGATAGTAGCAGCACTTCACAAGGCTGAGGGGGCAGTGTTGGCAGGGAGAGTCCATAGTACTCAAGGAGTGCCCAGCACACAGCAGGTGCTCATAAAATACTTGTTGAATGAAGTGGAACTTTTGCACAAGTCTTAATTGGTCTTATAATAAAAACCTGGAGCTGGATATTGGAGTGAAAGCTTAAAGATCAGAGAAACAGAGAGACAAAGCACTAGAGAAACTTCTCCCCACTACTCAGTCCTCAGGCTGAAAGGGGTAGCATTCTGCCTCCACAAATCCTCAGACTGAGTGCCTCTGAGTCCTCAGTGAAAGAGGGGAAGGGCAGGGCCAGGCCCGCCTCCTGTCTCCTTCTGCCTTATAATCCTTTCTCTGCCCAGCCATATCACTTCCTGTCTCAGCCTTCCTAGTGCTGGGATTAAAGGTGTGCAATCCCAAATCCTAGAGTTAAAGGTACAGCCACCACTGCCTCGCTCTATTTCTCTTTTAGAGTAGATTAATCTTGTGTAGCCCAGTGTGGCCTTGAACTCACAGAGATCCAGAGGGATCTCTGTTTCTGCCTCTTAGCATATGCAGTTCTAGGATTGAAGCTGTGTGTCACCACTGCCTGACCTCTGTTGCTAACTCTGTAGCTGGCTCTGTCCTCTGATCTGCAGGCGATCTTTATTTGATACACAATATATCACTCCAAGAGCCAGTGTTAACAACAGTTCATGGGGTTGCAATGTAAATGTAGGCTAAGATAGGGTTGTGTAATGTTGTACTGTGCTTACACATAGTAGGTACTCCGGAAACGTTTGTTGGGTGAAACTGGAGGGATGAGCTCTGGTGCTTTCCTGTGGCTCAGGAGAGCAACCCATGTGGGTTGCAGAAGTGTGAGGACATGGGCTGTCGTCCTTTGAAGGAAGGATGGTCAGCTCTACCAAGCTCTTCCAGATGTGTAAAATCAAATTTGCTTTTCTCTGTCCTCCCTTCTCTGTACCTTCTGTCTCCTAGAATCCGTGCCCAGAATCCAGCGCTTCTTTCCTCTCCAGGATCACTTTCTGGTGGATTACAGGGTAAGGCTGAACCTCCAGACGGGGCAGGTCATGAATGCAGTGGGTGAGTGAATGTTTCCGTTCAGCTCAGCTCCCTGTACTTCCCTCCTGTACTGTCTGCAGGTTACATCTTGAGGTTGCCAACTCGCCTCCAATTTTATGAACTCTAGTGTGATAAATTTATAGGCTCTGGCATAGGCTTGCCTTTGGGTTGAAGGGCTTTGTAACTATGTAGTGTGGTATCCTAGCAGTCTTGGTTCCAGGAAATCATACAGATACTACACTTCCTGATTGATGCTCAGCCCTCACATGAAGCAGAGCAACATTTGCATTTAGCCACATCTTCCTTGTCCCCTGAATCATCTCTAGATGATGAATGACCCCTAATGCAGTGTGAATAACTGTCATACTATACTGCTTAGGAAATAATGTGATATAAAACTTTTCCAAACCATAGATGCAGAGTAGTGACTGTTATTGTCCCATAGCTTATGCACATCATAGGAAATACATAAGAACAGTATACATGATAAACAACAAGAAAACACTAGAATTTGCTGATATTTTCATAGGAAGCAAGAAAAATAGGTTCAGGGTCATCCTTAGCTACATAGAGAGCTTGAGACCAGTCTGGACTACATGAGGCCTTGTTTGAAAATAAAAATAATTAAAAATAAAATTTACAAAGCAGAATAGTAATTAGAAATACCCAGCTGCTTCTTTCTAAACACACCATGCACCTGTTTGTCAAGATGGGCCCATTTTCCTAAAAGCTTTAGTAGGATTAGCAACAACTAATTAATATGCCTTTATATCCACCCATCCTCAGATTTTTTTTTTTATTCATGACTGGACAGTGATAGCAGGCATGTGAGAGGAGCCCCACGACACTCTTCTCTCAATGTTCATCGTGTCCCCCTTTGCACCTTGCTCCCAGGATGATGATACGGGGCTACCGTCAGCCCCTGGAGAGTGCTGACCTCTGGTCACTGAACAAGGAGGACACATCAAAGGAAGTCGTACCTGTGCTGGTAAATAACTGGAAGAAGGAATGTGCTAAGTCGAGAAAGTGAGTATCATGTTTCTGTGTTCTCCCAGGCAACACAGATGGGGCCTCAGCTGACCTGTTGCCTCTCGTTAGCCATTGTAGCCTGAATCTCTTTAAGTTTCTTGGTTCTGGGGAAACTGCATCACCTCCCTAGGCCACAGTTTCACATCTATCAGATGGGGTGGAGTGAAAGTGCTTAACATGAAAGGGAGGGAGCTCCCAGCAGCTTTCTTTTGTACTGCCCCTAAGTTATATCTTGACATCATTAGCTCTCCAACAGGAGAGAAGCTGTGTATGCTGGGGCTTGGGTCTTGCCCTTCTTACTTGGTCTGTCTTTAGACTCTCCCTCTCTGAACATCTTTTGGGTGTCTTGAATGTTTCTTGAATGTTCTTGCTGGATGGAATGTGTTTTTTTTTTTTTTTTAAATTATTTATTTTTAAAAAATTATATTTATTCTAATTTTTTTAAAAAAATATATGTATGGGTATACATTTGCCATAACATGCATGTATGGCTGTCCGGGAACCCTGACTTACCCTCTACCATGTGGGCCCTGAGAAATGAACTCATGTTGTCAGAGTGGATAGCAAGTGCCACTGAGCCATCTCCCAGGCTCTGAGCCTCCATTCTACTTCTCAGAGTTTTCTGAGCTCCTCATGAGACAAATGTCACCTGATGGACATGTCTCAGTGCTGGATCAACCCTGGGCAGCTTTTCTAGACAAGTTGTGCTTAATCATCTGGGGCAGACTTGAACTGGGTACTTCTGTTTTGCTGGAGAAGGTGTAGCAGGAACTGACCCACTAGGCTTAAAGCTATCACCCCAAGACTGACTCCATAATGACCCTGAACTTAAGAGATGCTCTTCTTAGTGAAGATCACTTGTCTTTTTCCCTGAACACATTTCACACCTTGGATAGGGAGGGTTAGTGAGCAAATATTGTTGGGCCAGAACTTGGCAGAGCCACTTACCTAGAGCAAATGTGTAAACTGAGATGGATTCTGGGCTGCAGGGTGTTCTGCTTGTCCAGGGAAGTGGTCAGGGAAGCTTGGGCTGGGAGGCCTGCCTAGGTCCCTTGGCCCTAAGTGGCTTCTATGGAAATGTGGTCTGTCCTGGCTCCTACTACTGTCTTTGCCTCTGGCCCAGTGCTTCCATGGTGTGTGATAACACTGTGTGTTCTCCTTAGCCTGTGCGCCTCTTTTGCTGAGTCTGCTCTCCGGATCATGTTTCCTGTTGGTGTCATTATCAAGTAGTTTAATGGAAGAGTTTGCGGTGGTTTGGTTTTGTTGTCATTCTGCTCCTAGGCAGATGCCCAAGAGAACTGGAAACTTAGGTTCTAAAGGGCTTGTGCAGACTTGTAGCTGCCTCGTTTGTGATAGCCCCAAACAGAATCAACCGCAAACACCCATTAGGATATAAGTAGAAGTTGGAATCACTGCTCAGGGCAGAGGGAAGAAGCACAAAGTTATTATGCTAAGTGAAAAAGGGGACAGCTAGTTGTCACCCCAGTATTTGATGCCCAAAAGGGCTTGAACAGCAAAATGGAGAATGTACCCAGTGTATCTAATTAAAAGAAAATCAGGGCTGGAGAGATGGCTCAGTGAAAGTACCTGATGCTCTCCCAAAGTGTACCCGTGCTGTAAAACTCCTAAGACTTCAGGTTTATTCAGGACTCTTGAGAAGACAGAAGAGCTGTTGGCTTCCAAGCTCTGTCTGGGGACCTTCTATAGAGAGGGACTGAGCTCTACATCTAGGCGTGATGGCCACTTTTGTCGTTGAGGGCGTGTCCACCTTCCTCTCAGTGGAACATTTCCTAGATCACCAATGACCTTGTCTCCTGAGTCAGTTTCTAATTTTTCAGGTGAACACATTTTTAAAAAAATTCTTAGAACAGATGAGCAAGTCCTTAGCCCTGCACTTTGATCTTATTTAAAGACCACGGGTATTCCAACTTCTGACAAATAAAAAGCATTCTTTTAGGTTTGGGGACCAGAGGCTGGTTCCCCCACTTCTCCTATAATAGCTGCCTGTAATAGCTCACATGTCAGCCATCATAAGGTTTTTGTTGTTGCTGCCACATTAGAAGTCATAGCATCAGGCAAAAGGAACAGAGTAATTTTACTAGGGGGGAATTTGAAAGGATGGCTTATCAAAAAATAGGTAGTGTAAAACAAAATAAAGTAGCTATTAATTGTTCTAATAGGTGATGGTTTAGGAGATTGAGGTATGATCTTCCCATACTTATAGTTTCAGTTATCTGAAAGTATTAAATTTCAAACTTCATTCCTAAGTTTTAAATTATGCACTATTCTTGTTCCATCATATTCTGTCACCCAGGTGTGAACAGATCTTTTGTCGACGGTGTCCACTACCCCACCTGCTAGTCAGCTACTCAGCAGTCATCTGGATTATCAGATTGGTGGTGCTCATGATCAAGTAATCCTTAGATAGCAGCCTAAAGCTACATCATAGTGCCTGTCATTAGCCTTACTTCATCTGTCATTTCTTAGTATCACAAGAAGGATGAGAACAGCATAAGAATGTGTAACAGAGCATTCTCATATTGTGTCATTTTTATTGTAATTGTTTCTTTCTTAAATTTTTGGTTGAGTTGTACATTAAAATTTTGTTGCAAGTATTTGTAAGAAAGCATATCCAATAATACCCATAGATAAGGGGATCTTATATATTTAAATGTGGATTTGTGTCTGCAGATGGAGGAAAAATTCTAGACTTAAGTGACTTCAGACTGACACTCCACTTGTGTGGTCGTCTGCTGGGATGTTTGTCTTCATTTAGCACTGGCCTATGTTGGACGGGGCTGAACTACACAGAAGCATGGTCACTGGGCTGAGTGATTACCTGAGTACTTGGTTCCTGAAACAAGGCTGCTTGAAAGCTTGTGTAGCCATGGTAGCTTGTTTTGTGGTGCAAGAGGTGTTGATTTATTTATTTATTTGAGAAATAAACACTCTTTTTAATAGCAAATAGTATTTTATTTATATTTCAGGGTTTTTTAAATTTTATTTCTTGTTTTGTTATTTTTCATTTAAAAACTTTCTCCCCCGTAGCCATCACTGCTTCTCCTCCCTCCCCTCTCCCAGTTCTCCCTCTGTACCTCCCACTCTGTCTCAACATCCATTTCCCAGGGAGGGTAAGGAATCTCAAGGTGAGTCAGTTCCATCTGGCATATGTGCTTGAGGTAGGACAGAGCCGCCCCCCCACCCGCCAGTATCAAGGTCTCCCAGTATCAAGGCTGAGTAAGTTGTTCCTCTGTAGGGAATGGGCTCCGAGAAGCCAGTTCATGCACCAGGAATAAACTCTGGTCTGAATACAAGAGGATCCACAAACTGCCCAGGCAATTTGACTGTCATTTACATTCAGAGGGTTTAGTTCCTTTCCATAAAGATTCCTCAGCTGTCGTTTCAGAGTCAGTGAGCTCCCAATAACTCAGGTCAGCCATCATGAGGATCTTTCTCATGATCTTTGATCATATAATCCCTTCTCCCTCTCTTCAGCTGGACCAGGTGCTCCACCTGGTGCTTAGCTATGAATCTTTGCATCTGCCTCCATCAGTTGCTAGATGAAGATTTTGTAATAGCAATTAGGGTGGTCATTCATTTGATTATAGGGAAAGGCCAGTTTAGGCACCCTCTCCATCACTGCTTGGAGTCTTAGCTGGGGTCATCTTGTGGGTTCTTGGGTATTTTCTTTGCACCAGGTTTCTCTCTAACCCCACAAAGGTTCCCTTTATTATGATAGCTGTTTCCTTGTTCTTCTCCAACTCTGTTGCTTCCCCCACTCAACCATCCCATTCTCTCATGTTCTCTTCCCATATCCCTTTGCTGTCCCCCCTTCTCCACAATTTATTCAGGAGGTCTTCTCTATTTCCCCTTCCCAGAGGGAATCCATGGATGTCTCTCTTAAATTCCTCCCATTACCTAGCTGCCTGGTTGTAGATTTGCTTTATGTCTAAAATTCACTTATGAGTGAATATATACCATGTCTATCTTTCTGGATCCTTGTTATCTCAGGATGATACTCTCCAGATCCACCCATTTGCCTACAAATTTTAGAATATCATTTTTTTTTTAAACTGCTGAGTACCTATTCCATTGTGTAAATGAACCTCAATTTTTAAATCCATTCTTTAGTTAAGGGGCATCTAGGTTGTTTTCAGGTTCTGGCTATTATGGATAATGGGGCTATGAACATAGTTGGGCTAATACCCTTAGCGTAAAAATGTGCTTTTTTTGGGTATATATCTAACAGTGGTATTGCTGGATCATTAGGTAGATTGATTCCCAGTTTTCTGAGGAACCACCATACTGATTTCCAAAGTGGCCGTACAAGTTTACACTTCCACCAACAATGGAGGTGTATTCCCCTTGCTCCACATTCCCTCCAGCATAGGTTGTCAACTGAGTTTTTGATCTTAGCCATTCTGAGATGGTATCTCAGAGTTCTTTTGATTTGATTTTGTCTGATGGCTAAGGATGTTGAACAACAAATTGTCTTTCTGCCATTTGAAATTCTTCTGTTGATAATTCCCTATTTAGCTCTGAACCCCATTTTTTAATTGGATTATTTAGATTTTTGGCCTCTAATTTCTTGAGTTCTCTATATATTTTAGAGATCAGTCCTCTGTCAGATGTAGGATTGGTGAAGACCTTTTCCCATTCTGTAGGCTGTTGTTTTATCTTATTGACCATGTCCTTTGCTTTACAGAAGCTTCTCAATTTAAGAAGGTCCCTTTTATTGATTGTTGTTTTTAGTGTCTGTGCTACTGGTATTATATTTAGGAAGTTATTACCTGTGCCAATGCATTCAAGGGTATTTCCCACTTTCTTTTCTATCAGGTTCAGTGTAACTGAGTTTATGTTGAGGTCTTTGATCTACTTGACTTGAGTTTTGTGCAGGGTGATAGACATGGATCTGTTTGCATTCTTCTACACACTACCATCCACATTTGTTGAAGATGCCTTTTTTTTTTCTTCGTATATTTTTGACTTCTTTGTGGAAAATCAGGTGTTCATAGGTGTATGGATTAATGTTGGGGTCTTCAATTCAATTCCATTGATCCACAAGTCTGTTTTTATGCCAGTACCAAGCTTTTAATTTTGTTTTTTCACTGTAGCCCTATAGTATAGCTTGAAGTCAGGGCTGGTGATACCTCCTGAAGTTCTATTATTTAGTAGGATTTTTTTTTTTTCAATCCTGGATTTTTTTTTTTTTTTTAATATGAAGTTGAGTTTTGTTCTTTTGAGGTCTGTGAAGAATTGTGTTGGGATTTTTTTGATGGGGATTGCATTGAATCTGTAGATTGGTTTTGGTAAGATTGCCATTTTTACTATGTTGAGCCTACCTATCCAGGAGCATGGGAAGTCTTTCCATTTTCTGGTATCTTCTTCAGTTTCTTTCTTCAATGATGTAAAGTTGTTGTCATACAGATCTCTCACTTCTTTGGTTAGAGTTACCCCAAGATATTTGATGTTATTTGCAGCTATTGTAAAGGGTGATGTTTCCCTGATTTATTTTTCAGCTCCTTTATCATTTGTGTATAGTAGGGCTATTGATTTTTTTTTTTTTTGCATTCATTTGTATCCTGCTACATTTCTGAAGTTGTTTATCAGCTGTAGGAGTTCCCTGGTAGAATTTTTGGGGTCACTTATGTATACTATCATATTATCTACAAATAGAGATAGCTCGACTTCTTCCTTTCCCGTTTGTATCCCCTTGATCTTCTTTTGTTGTCTTATTGCTCTAGTTATAATTTCAAGAACTATATTGAATAGATAGGAAGAGATTGGACAACCTTGTCTTCTTCCTGATTTTAGTGGGATTGCTTTGAGTTTCTCTTCATTTAGTTTGATGTTGGCGATTTGGCTTGCTGTAAATTGCCTTTACTTTCCCTGTGTCCTGATCTCTCCAGAACCTTTATCATGAAGGAGTATTGAATTTTGTCAAAGGCTTTTTAAGCATAAAATGAGATGATCATGTGGTCTTTTTCTTTTATTATACATACAATGGATGACGTTGACAGTTTTTCATATGTTGAACCATCCCTGAATCTCTGGGATGAAACTTGCTTTATCATGATGGTTGATTTTTTTAATATGTTCTTGAATTTGGTTTACCAATATTTTATTGAGTATTTCTGCATCAGTATTCATGAGGGAGATTGTTCTGTAATTCTTTTTCTTCGTTGTGTCTTTGTGTGATTTTGGCATCAGGGTGACTGTAGCCTCATAAAGAGTTTGGCAATGTTCCTTCTGTTTGTTTTGTGCAGCAATTTGAGGAGTATTGATATTAGGTTTTTTTTTTTTTTTTTTTTTTTTTTTAATTCTGATAGAATTCTGTGCTGAAACCATCTGGCCCTGGGCTTTGGTTAGGAGACTTTTAATGACTGCTTCTATTTCCTTAGGGGGTTACAGGTCTATTTAGGTCATTTATCTGGTCTTGATTTAATTTTGGTAAGTGGTATCTGTCTAGAAAGCTTTCCTTTTTTTTTTTTTTTAGATTTTCCAATTTTGTGGAGTACAGGTTTTTGAAGTATGACCTGATCATTTTCTGGATTTCCTTAGTGTCTGTTGTTATGCTCCCTTTTTCATTTCTGATTTGTTAATTTTGTTATTTTCTCTCTTCATTTTGGTTACTTTGGATCAGGATTGTCTATTAGTTGACTTTCTGAAAGAACTAACTCTTTGTTTCATTCATTCTTTGTATTGTTCTCTTTGTTTCAATTTTACTGATTTCAACCCTGAGTTAGATTATTTCCTACAGTCTACTTCTTCTGGGTGAATTTGCTTCTATTCATTCTAAAGCTTTCAGCTGTGCTATTAAGTATCTTGTGTGAGATTTCTCTAATTTTTTTTATGTAGGCACTTAGTTTTATGAACTTTTCCCTTAGGACTACTTTCATTGTATTCCTGAAGTTTGGGTATGTTGTGGATTTATTTTCATTGAATTCTAGGAAGACTTTAATTTCTTTTTTTACTTCTTCCTTGACTCAGAGGTAGTTCAGTTGAGAGATAGATGTTCAATTTCCATGAATTTGTAGGCATCTGTCATTTGTGTTGTTGAACTCTAACTTTAGTTCATTGTGGTCTGATAGGATACAAGGGGTTACTCACATTTTTTCCCTATTCATATTTGTTTTATGATTGATTATGTGGTAAATTTTAGAAGAAGTTCCATGTGGTGCTGAGAAGGTATATTCTTTGGTGTTTGGGTGGAGTGTTCCATATAAATCTGTTAAGTTTTTTTGAGTCATAGTATCTATTAGCTCTCTTATTTCTCTGTTATGTTTCTGTCTGATAGACCTTTCCATTGGTGAGAGTGGGGTATTGAAATCTCTCACTATTAGTGCATGGGGTTTGATGTGAGATTTAAACTTTAGTAATGTTTCTTTTTTTCTTTTGTAATGTTTCATATATATATATACACACATACAAGGTCACTCACACACATATATATGTTCAGGATTGAAGTTTCATCCTGGTGGAATTTTCCTGAGAAGAATATATAATATCCTTCCTGATCTATTTTGATTGATTTTAGCTTGAAGTCTATTTTGTTAGATACTAGGATAGTTATACCAGCTTGTTTCTTGAGTTCATTTGATTGGAAAGTCTTTTGCCAACTCTTTACTCTGAGTCAGTGTCTGTCTTTGAAGTTGAGGTGTGTTTCTTGTATGTACCAGAAGAATGGATCCTGCTTTTATAGCCTGTGTCTTTTTATAGGTGAATGAGTCCATTGATATTAAGGGATATTAATGACCAGTGATTGTTATTAATTCATGTTATTTTGTGTGTGTATGTGTGTTTCCCTTTGTTGGGGTTTCCTTCTGTGGGAATATCTGTTGCTTGAGGCTTTGTGTGTGTATCTAGCTTTAGGTTGGAGTTTTCCTTCTAGTGTTTTCTGTAGGGCTGGATTTGTTGATAGGTATTGCTTAAATCTGGTTTTGTCATGGAATATCTTACTTACTCTGTCTATGATGATTGAGAGTTTTGCTGGATATAATACTCTGGGCTGACATTTATGGTCTCTTAATGTCCTTCTAACATATGTCCAGGACCTTCTGGTTTTCATAGTCTCCATTGAGAAGTTGGGTGTTACTTGGCCTTTTTTTTTTTTTTTTTTTTTTTTTTTTTTTTTTTTTTTTTTTTTTTTTTTTTTTTTTTTTTTTTTTTTTTTTTTTTTTTTTTTGGTAACTATTAGTATTCTTTTTTTTTTATTCTGTATGTTTAGTGTTTTGTTTATATGGGGTCAAGTGGAATTTTTTAGGTGGATCTAGTGTATTTGGTATTTTGTATGCTTCTAGCATTTTCATATGCATATCCTTTTTTAGGCTGGGAAAGCTTTCTTCTATGCTTTTGTTGAATATATTTTCTGTGCCTTTGAGCTGGTTTTCTTTTTTTTCCTTTATTCCTATTACTTTTAGGTTTGGTCTTTTCATGGTGTCCTAGATTTTCTGGACAGTTTTTTGTTATGATTTTTTTTTTTAGGTTTTCTTTTTTTGTTTTTGATTGATGAATCTATTTTCTCTATTGTATCTTCTACATCAGAGATTCTCTCTTCCATCTCTTGCATTCTGTTAGTTAGTTTCTGTTCGTTTACTCAGGTTTTTCATTTTCAGTAATCCCTTGGTTGGAGACTTCTTTATTGCTTCTGTTTCAGTTTTTAAGTCTTGAACTGTTTCCTTCACTTATTTCATTGCTTGTTCTTGGTTCTCTAGTCTTTGAGATTTATTGTTTTCTTACAAGTGTTTTACATGTCTTTTCCTCTATTTCCTTAAGGGAGTTTTTCATTTCTTCTTTAATTTTCTTTCTAAAGGCTTCTCTATCATCTTTATAAAGATATTTTTCAGGTTGTTTTTCTCTGCTTCTTCCAAATTGGAATGTTCAGTTCTTGCTGTTGTAGAACCACTAGGTTCTAGTGGTACCATATTGTTCTTCATGTTGAATGTATTTTTGCACTGATGTCTACCCATCTCTTCCTCTGATTGGTGCAAGTGTTGTCTGTGTTTCAGGGATTTGTTTTTGATCCAGTAGGTGTTTTTGGTGTAATTGGAGCTCTTGGTGAAATCAGAACCCACGCAGTCTGTGTCTCAAGGAATAGTTGATGTCTCCAGGAGATAGATGGGTTTGGGTCATGGAGTGAGGCTTATAGGTTACAGGCTCCTATGAGGGGTGGTGATAGTCTTGCAAGCAGCCGTCCTGCTTGCTTACCTGCAGCTGGAGCTGTGATGGGCTGGGGGGTGTACATTTTGTGCCCTGTTGCCCAGACCTGGGAGCTGTCATAGCTGGTCTGGCTAGCTGGCTAGAAGGAGGATAACTTATTCACCTTTTGTGATGGGGCTCTCTTTTGTTTTATTTTGTTTCACCTTTGAGATAAACTTTTGGCACATACCTAGGCTATTTTTTGTTTGTTTTTTTCCTGTGTAGCTGTGAATGACCTTGAACTTGAAGATTCTCCTGCTTCCATCTGCCAAATGCTGGGACTGTGTGTGCAAATCATTCTCAGCAGGATTTATAGTTCTTAGCTTCTGAGTGTAGAAGTTAGATCCATTCTAAGAGCATTTCTGTGGGGTTGGAGAGGTGGCTCATACTGCTGTTACAGAAGTCCAAGATTTTGCAGTCAACATCTGTGTCAGGTGGCTTCCCACCACCTGTAACTCTGGTTCCTAAGGATCCAACACTCATTTCTGGCTTACACAGGTACCTGCACTCACATGGTGCACATAAACTCATGTAGGCAAATGCACATATGGGTACATAAAATATCTTTAATTTTTCTACATAATGTAAGGTCATGGTCTAGCTTATTCTCTGCATGTGACTATCTAGTTTCCTACCACTATTTTTTTGTTTTGTTTGTTTTTAGAAAGGTTCTTGCCAAGTAGCCTTGGCTGTCTTCCTCCTCATTTCTCAAGTGCTAAGATTGTGAGCATGAGTCACCTTGCCTGGCCCATCACCAATATTTGAAAAGACTCTTATCACCAATGAATAGTCTTGCCGGAAATTCCCTGCTTCTAGATTTTTTTTTTTTTCTCCTTGCTTTTTTCAGACAGGTTGGCTGTTCTAGAACTCACTCTGAAGATCAAGCTGGTCTTGAACTCACAGAGATCTGTCTGCCTTTGCCTCCTGTGTGTTGGGACTAAAGGCTTGCACCATCACCATCCAGCCTGCTTCTGGGTCTTTGATTTTGGACTTTTAGTTCTATCACACTGGTCCCTGTGTAGCTTCCTTGTACCTTTCTTGACATCTGTTGCTTCACAGTAAAATTTGAGATTGCATAGTATGAGGTTCAGCTTTATTCTTCTTCTTCAGGATGGTTTTAGCTCATCTTGGTCTTGACATCCCATTATAGATTTTAGAACTGATCCATCACTTCCTGTGAAGCAGCCAGTTGAACTTCTGATAAGAATTATGTATTTGTGGTTAAGTTTGGGCTGCCATACTATTAAACCTTTCATTTATATTCATTCACTCAGTTTGTACAACTGCCCCATGAAAAAGGCAGGACTTTTAATTTATGTAGACAAAGCCTCACTATGTTGCTCATTTTTTTTGCCTCAAACTTGTGATTCCTCTGTCTTAGCCTCCCCAGCACTGATGTTGCAGTCATGCAATGCCACACCTGGCTTAGTATGAGCCCTGTTTTTCAAAAGAGGAAATGAGCTTTAATGTACCCGCAGTTGCAGTCTGTAGATGGCCCAGGTAGGACCCAGAGCTCCAGAGTCCAGGGTCATACCTAACTGTATTATGTTACCTCTCTATGGTGAATTGTCTGGGTTCTGCTCTTAACTGTCTTGACTGTGGGTTGCCTCTCAGGTGGACCCAGTAACTGCTTTATCCTCCTCGTGTTATAGGCAGCCTGTGCGGATTGTGTATGCATCTCCCAAAGATCCCAGCAAGCCCAAAGGAAATTCCCAGTTGGATGTGAATGAGGAGGTGGAGGCGCTGATTGTCAAGTCTCCCCGGAAGGACCATGACCCCTCTCTGTTCAAGGTGTTATACAAGACCTTTGGCCCCTACTTCCTCATGAGCTTCCTGTTCAAGGCCCTTCATGATCTGATGATGTTTGCTGGCCCCGAGATCTTGAAGTAAGAACCCTTGCCTGACTGCCTGGCTCCCCTTAACTTCCTGAGTAGTTCTGCCGTGTGCAGGAGCAGGCCTGTTAGCCACTACCTTCACTTTCCCTGGCCTCATTTAATTACCCTCTGAGTTGTAGCCATTTGCATGTCACAGAAGCTTCCTGAATCCGAAGTTGGGAGAATGTGGGGTTTTCTAGAGCAAGAATATGCAGGCAGATTTCCTGAACCTCTGTAAGAAGACAGTAAGGGGCCCTCTGTCATCTTTCTCTCTATCTCCTTGGTCCCAGTGTGCTCTACTTGACCACCTTTGGGTGACTTGCTGGTGGGAAGACAGATCTATCAGTGATGATCCTAAGGCAGAGGGCCCTGTTGTAAGAGGCTGGCACCTGGCAGTCATATCATCCCTGTGAGGTAGTGATGTCTGACTTCCTGTGGTTCAGGTAGAAATAAATCACTATGGTGACTTGGAATTACTTCCCCCTGATATATGTATCACACTCCCCCTCCTCCCCCCTAACAGATTGATTATCAACTTCGTGAATGACAGGGAGGCCCCTGATTGGCAGGGCTACTTCTACACTGCACTGCTGTTTGTCAGCGCTTGTTTGCAGACCTTGGTTCTGCATCAGTACTTTCACATCTGCTTCGTCAGCGGCATGCGCATCAAGACGGCTGTGGTGGGTGCTGTCTACCGAAAGGTAGGTTAGGCACCCACACTGAATTCTGTGACCTTAGGATCCAGGAGGCTGATTTCTAGTCCAGCATCCTCAGCAAAGAAATGATGGGGGCTACAGGGACCATGAGACCAAGGATAGTTTCCATCTAGCTTTGTCCTTTAACACAGTAGTTCTCAGCGGCTGATGTGTGGGGTGCTAGTGAGCCCACATGCGCCTGTGGGCAGCTGGGTTTCTCAGATGGCTTGGCTATCTTTGATAAAGTCATGGGTAGAGATTCAAGTACAGGGGCTGAGATGGCTCACTGGATAAAGCGCAAGCCTGACAGAATCATGCAAAGTTGGCGTGGTAGTACATGTTTATATCCCCAGCAGTGAGATAGGTGGTGGAGGCAGGAGAACCCCTAGAATCTCCTGAGTTAGGTAGCCTGGGGTACAGTAGTGCTGAGATACTGTCTCAAACCAGCTAGAAGACTAGGACAACACCTGACCTCCACATGTGCTCCATGGCTGTGTGAGTCTGTGCATACATACTCACACATGTGGGCAGTTTTTAAAATTTTATTTTATTTTTTAAAGTAAAGCAGTCTAGGGTAGGGGAAAAATAGTAAAGCAATCTATGTTAAATCTTTATTCTAGTTTATTCTTGGGTTTGCCTTTACTCTCACCCTGAATTTGAACTGAAGAGGTAGTATAGTTCTTGAACGGAACAGGATAAGCTTTATATATTTTTATTTTGCCATGCTGGAGGTGCACATGATTGGCAGGGTCTGTCCCAGAGCTATGGCCCCACCTCTGCGTTTTTGTTATTGTCCAGTTTTTCCCCATACTTTTAATTTTTATTGAAAATAGATTTTTTTCATACAATATATTCTGATTAAGGTCCCCCCTCCCCTGTCCAACTCTTCCCAGGTCCTCCCTATCTGCCCAGATCCTTCTTCTCTCTCATTAGAAAACAGGTAACTTAAAGGGACTCAGTGATCTTCCAGCCTGCTCACGCCTTGGCCTCTGGGGCAGTATCAACATCTGGCTCGCAGGCTGCCAAGAGAGGCAGCTTTCCTAGTGTTTCCTGCCTCCTGTTATACCCATCTGTTAGCTTAAGTCCTGGTGCATAGGCTGCAGCCCAGACTAGTGAGACATTGAAGACAGGCTCCTTGTGCTCAGTGGCACAGGTGTATTTTTTAAGACTCTCCAGATGATTGTATACAACCATGTTTGAGAACAAATGTCATGGATAGATAACTCCAGTAGAGATTCTTGCCCCGACCTCTCAAGACACTTTAGTTATCACAACTTGGTATCACTACAAATTTTTGAGTAGAGGCCAGAGACTGTCTGGCAGTCAGTATGCAGACTGGCCAGACAAAGCATTGTTTAGTTCCCTGTGTCAGAGTGCCAAGGCCAAGAACCTTGTATTGGGATCTGGGGCGAGAAGCATGATCATGACCTTTGAACTTCTTAGAAATCTGGAATCCTAGCCTACCTCAGACCTTCTGATTAAGAAACCACAGGATTCTACTGTCAGGTGACATGCCTGCATAATGAAATGTGTAAGGCCATGGGTTAGAAGGTGCCTGGACCAGGTCAGGATGGGGAGGGGGGATCAGCAGTTACCACTGTCCAGAGTCATGTCCAGGGTCTGTGCAGAGTCCACAACTCTTTGCCTTCACCTGTAGGTTCAACTCTTCCCTTCTCCTATATCCCACAGGCCCTTGTGATTACCAATTCAGCTAGAAAGTCTTCTACGGTTGGGGAGATCGTCAACCTCATGTCCGTGGATGCCCAGCGCTTCATGGACTTGGCCACATACATTAACATGGTCTGGTCAGCCCCTCTGCAAGTCATCCTAGCCCTCTGGCTCCTGTGGCTGGTGTGTGTTTGCTCTTGGTTTTTTTTCTTGTGCAGGGAGGGCTTGCCTTGTCTAGGAACTGACAGGGAGGGCATGGATGGGAAAGAACATTTCTTGCTGTCACTTATTTTCCAGGACTTTGGCCAGTTTCTGTTTATCTTATTCTTTCCTTGTGTTATCAGGGTTAAGCTCTATTTAGTGTCTTGTTATATATGCACTGTCATTTTGTGTGGGGTGGAGTGTACGTGCAGGGTTTGGAAGTGGACCCCAGGTACCTTTTCCCTCCCCTTCCCCCCTCCCCCAAATCTCCCCCAGATCTTATTTTTTGAGAAGAGTGTCTCTCACTGAACCTGGAGCTCACTGATTGAGCTAGGGTAGTGGCTGATGAGCTTTGGCCTCTGTCTCCCCTACCCCAGCATTGGGATGATGGATGAGTACTGCCACATCTAGGTGGCTGTTTTCTTGAGACAGGGTCTCACTATGTAGTCCTTGCTGCCCTGGAATTTGCTGTGTCTATTAGTCTGTCTTCAAATTCACAGAGATCCTCCTTCCTCTGTCTTCACAGTGCTGAAATTACAGACTTACATCACCATGGTCATGTTAATATTTTCACGATGTATATGTAATTAAAAACCTTTTACATAGTTAAACCACCAACTTTTTCCCTCTGTTTCACCCCATCAGATGTGAAACAAACTTATTTATTAGAACCTAAGTATATTGGCCAAGAGTTTTTTGTTGTAAGAAATAGAAACCCATCAGCCTGAGCAGACAAGAGGAATTGTGGGGTAGGAGTATTCATACATTAACAATCTTGGGATCCCAGGTATGGATGGGTCCAGGAGAATTGCCATGTTTAGGAGATTCAGTTTCTTGTTATTTCTTGGCCCTGCTTTTTTTTAATTGGCTTCTCATAATGGCCTTATGTCATCTTTACAGACAATAATATAAGAGAAGAGCAGATGGCATTAATTGCATCCATGAGTCTCTCCTGGGGCACCATGATTAGTTAGCTCAGTCCTATTTTTTTTTTTTTTTTATCCCTGAATTAATGGCTGTGGCCTGGGAAGGAGATGTCTGATTGGCCACCCCGAGTCTGGAGTTCTCTCTAGTGCAAAAAAAAAAAAAAAAAAAAAAAAAAAAGTGATAGTCTTTCTTGTGGGCCACGAGTAGATCAAAGACTGAGAAGACAGTGAACCAGGAGGCCTCCAGCACTGAGGATGACCTTGGGGCCCCTTTGCCACTGAGCTCCATCTACAGCAGAAGGAATTGCCCTCCTTACTCCCAAATTATGATGTGGTGGACCACCTCCCAGTGCAGGCATGTGTGCACATTCACATGTGTGAGTGTGGGCACACAGTGGCTTGAGTCTCACCACTCCAGAGGCTGTGGGACTGGGAGAATGGAGCCAATAAATAAGGCAGACTAAAGTCTCATGCAACAGCCAACTTTATCCAGAGCCCCAGACAGTTTATACCCTGATGGTTAAGAAAGGTTACACGTATATGTGTTTGTGCCACAGCTCATGTGAAGGTCAGTCAGGTGACAACTTGTGAGAGTCAGTTTTCTCCTTCCCGCATATGGGACCTGGGGTTATCAGGCTTGGTGGCAAGACCTTTGCAGACAAACACGTGACCCCATCTCCCCAGCTCTCCTGCGGCAAGCACCCTTGCTCACAGAGCCATCTTACCAGTACCACTGTTTTGTATAGATAGAGGTGAGTGGTGAGTGACATGCTTTTGATGATGTAGCTGAGAAAGAAAAACACTAGGCCCAGGACCTGGGTCTTGGGGAGCAAGCCCTGCACTTCGGCTCCAGCCTCACACAGGAAACATAAGTAGCTAAATACAAATCTTCAAGTAGATGCTGTGGAGTGCACCCTTTCCTAGGAACTGTAATCTATGAGAAATGTTGAGATTGTGAATTATAAACAAGGGTCAAATAGAGGCTAGTTTGAGCTGTCTTGAGATCAAAGCAGGAGTTTCCTTATTCAGACCACCAACCAAGCCCAAGTATAGGATGGTGGCTGCGAAGCTACCTGGGGACCTGGCTGTCTCTTCTATCTTGGGTTCTATGATGTTGGGTACCCCCCAAGTATTTATTGTAATAGTGTATGTCCTTAGTGTTTCAAATTGCCACTATTGGCTACATAAGCATATGATCCTCAGGGAGATGAAGCAGATAAAAAAAATTATGCAATTTATTTCCCAATACATTTGTAATATATGAGAAACCAGTAAGTGTGCTGGAGGGATGGCTCGGGGTTAGAAGTGTTTGCTGCTATCAGGGACTCTCAGTGTGGGTCCCAGCACCCATGTCAGGCAGCTCGCAAGTGCCTGTGACCCCAGCTCCAGGGTATCTGACTCCTTCTGGCCCCTGGCGGCATATACACACACGTGGCATTTATACACACAGACACATATAGACCATGCTTTTTTTTAATTTTAAAGCTGTAAGTATGAAATTAACCCATACAATTTTTATTTGTAAGGTTAGGGAGATGGATCAGTTTACAAAGTACTTTCCAGGCAAGCACAGAGGCCCAAGTTTGATCCCTCAGACCCTCCCCCTCAATTAAAACAAAACAAAACAGCCTCTATAATATAAGAATTGTGGCAACTGAGACAGAGAAAAATAGATTTCTAGGGCTGACTTGTTAGCTTACCCTAACCAACCAAGGTCTAGACCAGAGAAGAAACCCTAAGTCGTCAGGCTGGAGATTTACTAGCCAGCACCTTAAGGCCTTTCGAAGATTCCTAAAATCAAATTTGCATAGCTTAGTGGTTCTCAAGAGCTTTGGATAAAGGATAGTTTACCTGCATATTCTTAAAAGGGTTGGGAGGACCGGAACTGAAAACTCTTGATGCTTCATCTTTTGGTAAAAGGAATAGATGACTGGCAGCATGCTTGATTGGTGGGGTCTGCCTGTAGTGCGCAGTTCACATTAGATGATATGAGTAGCAGGGCTCTTTTCTGTTTACCAAATGACTAATTAATTTATGTCTTTCCTTAGAACTTGGGCCCTTCTGTGTTGGCTGGGGTGGCTGTGATGGTCTTCATGGTGCCCTTCAATGCTGTGATGGCCATGAAGACAAAGACCTACCAGGTAGGCTGTCTGTCTCCATTAGATTCCACCCTGAGCCTTAATCTGGTTCTTTGTAGATGAAGGTCACCCAGTTTCCTGATGGTCAGCTTCATCTATTCTAGGTTCCATAGTGCAGGGACATTATTTTCCTGAGTGTACTGGCCTTGGAGTTTCTGCAAGTTTTCCAAAGGGCAGCTTATGAAATTGATGACAATGCCCCAGAGTTGGTCTGAACAGGCAGGCATGCAGGCAGGGAGAGACTATATCATCGTGACTGAGAGCCTCCCTCCCTCCTCCCCTCCCTTCTTCTGTCCCTCCCTCCTTCTTTTATATTGGTTGCTTTTATATTGGTTGCTTATTATGTACAGTGCTAGCTCTTATTTTGAGAGACACCTTTAAAAAGTGTTTTAACACAGTAAGTGTATTTCTATTAAACATTTTTAAACTAAAATAGACTGTTGGTTAAAATGAATGATGTCCTGTGTCCTATCTTCTTGGCCACTGTGAACACACTGACATGGATCCTCCTTTCTTTTTCTCATTTTTTTTTTTTTTTTTTTTTTTTTAAGACAAAGCTTCTCTGTGTAGCTCTGTTTTGGAAATGATTTTGTAGACCAGGGTGGCCTGACTTCTGAGTGAGGCTTACACCACCAAGCCTGGCTTTACTGCTGGAACTTTCCACATACATATATGTATAACTAGACTTGGTATGAAGTGATGTGCTGTTTCTTTTTTTCTTTCTTTTCTTTTTTTTTTTTTTTTTTTTTTTTTTTTTTTTTTTTTTTTTTTTTTTTTTTTTTTTTTTTTTTTTTTTTTTTTTTTTTTTTTTTTTTTTTTTTTTTTAGTTTTAAAAGCTTTTTCCCCTTTTTATTGAAAGTAGATTTTTCCTGTCACATAATATGTCCTGATAGAGCTTCTCCTCCTTCTACCCCTCCAGTTCCTCCCCACCTCCCCTCCCATTGGATCCACTTCCTTTCTGTCTCATTAGAAAACAAACAGGCTTCTCAGGGACTGTAATACAATGTAATGATGAAAGATACTGATGAAATAACTGCTAACTCATTGGAATTGGACAAAATAAACAGACGGAAAAGAGCCAGAGAGAAGGTACCAGAAACGGAGACCAGCTTGTTTGCATACTCAGGAATCCCACAGAACCACTAAGCTGCTGATACTTTTATCATATTTTTTAGTCCAGTAGACATTTGTGGTAGTAAGATTTTGTATGACTCCGTGCCCGATTGTCTTTCTGTGTGGATTCCGTGGTCTTCACATTCTGTGTCCTTAATCTCCTGTGTTTCTCTGCCCCCTGCTGTTGGATGTGTGCTGTCCTTGGGTGCACTGACCATGCTGGCAGGGTGGCCTGTTGGGCTGACCTCATGGAGCAGGCCAGCCAGCAGGTTTTGTCCTGGAATAAGTAGACATCCTTGAGTGGCCTCCTTCCAAAAATGCCCCAATCTCTGTTTTCAGGTTTAGTTGCATATGGTTCTCCCATCTGTGACCCAGGTGTGACCATGTCACCAGTCTGGCTGAACATGGCATGGCTGTCTATGAAATACTTAGGAAACTGTTTGCCAAAGGTGATGCTCCAGATGGTTTTAAAATATTAAACAACTATGTGTCTTTGTCATGGATCGTCAGAAGCAGTGCCAGCCTGGCCTGGCACATTTTAGTATTTTAGTGACTAGAGAGTGGCTGGAAATCACTTACAAGAAAAACAAAACAAAATGACAAGTGTGGTGGTGCTCTTGCCAGTTTAGTACTTGGGAAGCTGAGGCAGGAGGACTAGGGTTCAAGGCCAGCAGGGCTGTAGCGTAAGACCCTGTAAATAAGAGAGAGGTGGAGTAGGGAAGGGGCAGAGGGAAGGGAGAAATGATTTACTGTCCTGGTTTGAATCAGCAGCATGAGGTAGCATTCCCTATTCTGGATGCCTGGGGCCTTTTCTCACCTCCATCCCTCAGCTCTGAGTTGGTTTGTCAGCAGAATCCAACCTGATTTGAAAAAGTTGGAACTTTTATAATGGCTGAGTCTTTTGCTATGGTCTGGAAGCTGATACTATGGCTTATGGGGTCCAAGGCTAGCTTTCCCAACCTCTGGGAGGAGCCATTTTTAATTGTAGATGTTCCTAGAGCCCAGGATGCTGATCTTTTCCCCTGCAGGTGGCACACATGAAGAGCAAAGACAATAGAATCAAGCTGATGAATGAGATCCTCAATGGGATCAAAGTACTTAAACTATATGCCTGGGAGCTGGCGTTCCAAGACAAGGTCATGGACATCAGGCAGGAGGAGCTGAAGGTGCTCAAGAAATCTGCATACCTGGCGGCTGTGGGCACATTCACCTGGGTCTGCACACCTTTCCTGGTGAGTGCGACAGTTATTTGCATGAGTGATATTTGTTATGTCTTCTGCTTTTAAGTCTAAATATTTCAAAAATTTTTTTAAATCAAATTGATGTATTTGTGTGCATGTGCGCAGGGGGCATGAGTTCTACGACACATATGCAGAGGTCAGAGGTCAACGAGAGTTCTGCCCTTCCACCTTGTAGGCTCCAGGGCTTGAACTCCACATGTCAGGCTTGGCAGCAAGTGCCTTTGCCCTTGAGCCAGCTCCTAAATATTTTTCAGAGGCAGCTGGTTCAGGGCTGGGGTTTAGCTCAGTGGCTAACATTTGCTTAGGTATGATGCCCTGGGTTCTATTCCTATCACTACAAAGATGCCATTTGAGTAAGGCCTTCCCCATCACTCTTCTCTGAGGCTGATTTATTTGACTTCCTTCAGTCTGCTTTATTTGCAGTGCTTGGCTGGTACATATTGCCAGTCCAGCAACTGGTACAGACTGGAAACCTGTGCTGTCAGTTTCCTTCATTGAGAAAGGCTCACAAGAAAACCTGCTAAGGCCGCGGTGATGGCTCAACAGTGAAGGGCATGCCTTACGAGAATGAGTTTCTGTGTTTGATCTCCAGCACCTTACATTCAACAACAGAGTCCTGAAGTGGTGGGGAGGCAGAGATAGCCACTCTAGCCTGCTTGCTGAGTTAAAGCCCGTGACAGAGTCTGTCAGGTGGATGGTATGGGAAGACTGGCAGCTGAGCTGGTTGTGGTGGTGCTCACTTTAATCTCAGCAGTTGGGAGGCAGAGGCAGGTGCATCTTTGTGAGTTCAAGGCCAGCCTGGTCTACGAGTTAGTTCCAGGACAGCTGGGGCTGTTAAACAGAAACTCAATGTTGAAAAACCAAACAAAACCAAACAAAAAACAAAACCCAACCAACCAAATAAACAGAATAGTAGCTGAGGTTATCCTTTGGCTTCTACATGCCCTCACATACTGGTGCACACAAGCACACAAACATGTCCACACAGTGTTATCTGAACTAAACTGCATACTTGGTTGCCATGGCTGGTAGACGCCAGGGGACCAGTGTAAGTGAGTGTTACAACTCTAGGGAGCAGGGTGAGAGGTATCTTGGCTGTTTAGGAAGTCAGGCTGTACCTGGAGCTGCTAGGACAGCTCTATGGCTGGGGCTGCAGTGGGACAGCTCAGGTCTTGGGGGGAAGAGGGATCCTGAGTGTTTGGGAAGTCAGGCTGTACCTGGAACTGGGTTGCGGTGGGGGATGCTTTGGCAGGATATAGCAGTTCTGTTCCTCTCCTGGAGAGCTGCTACAGCTGAGCTTTGTTCCGCTCCCCTTTGGGACTTCCCAGCAGACTGCTGCTTCTTATCTCTGGCCCAAGTTTGCGTCAGTCTGTTAAAGGGGAATCCCCTGCAGAAATGTAGCACTGGCATTTTTTTTTCTTTTCTTTTTTTTTTTTGTTTTTACTTTTTCTACTCTGCTTTTCTCATTCCTAAAGGGACATCTCAGCAAGGTTCTTCTATTCTGATCTGCTGTACCTTGTTTAGTTCCCCTATGGCAACTTCCTGCAAGGTTTTTCTGCTCAGTCCTCTAAGGGACTCAGCACTCAGCAAATTCTTCTCAGCACAGGCAAATGAAGATCTTCACCCCAGACTCTTTTGAGAAAGAGGTTTATTTGGGAAGAAGGAGAGTGGCTGCCTCTACCAAGAGGGAAAAGAACAGCCAACAACTGAACAGGCAGAGGGGTTTATATAGAGTTCTTAGGAGTGGAGTTTCTTCAGGGACACTCAAGGATTGGTTGGTTAGTTATTCCTGTTCAGAGATTGGTTAGTTTCCTTGGTCAGGGCCAGAGTTGGCTCTGATTTTAGGACCAAACTGTGTTTCTTTCACTGGCCTTTTTCCTAAGGCCAGAGCATATTTCTTTCACTGGCTTTGATTCTAGGGACCAAGTATGTAGCTGGAAGTTTTTCTGTCCTGCCTGGCCAATCCCTCATCTATTTAGTCCCAAGTAATCACACAAAAGTTTATATTAATTATAAACTGTTTGGCCTATATGGCTCAGGCTTATTACTTGCTAACTCTTAATCTTAAACAATCCCATAATTCTTATTCTGGTTTAGCCCTTTGCCTTGGTACCTTTTTCTCAGGGCAGCATTCCCATCTTCTGTGTCTTGCTGGTATCTGCTCTGCTGTTCCTCTTCCCAGAGGTCTCCTTGTCTTGTTGCCCCACCTCTACTTCCTGCTTGCCTTATGACCAGTCAACGTTTTATTAAACAAGTGAAAAATATTTGTAGCATTATCCCACAGAAGTGTGTTCCTTTGATACTGGTTTCAGAGTAAAGATGTGCTTTTTTTTTGGTTCTGGGTTAAGGAATAAAGTATTTCTTTCTCTGGCTCCCAGATCCAGGCTGTGTTTCTTTCACTACCTCTAGTTTCAGGTCCAGGATGAATTTCTTTGGTAGCCCCTTTTCCCTATATCTAGTGTCATCCTTTTACTAACTTGTTGCAAGCTGTGGCTTCTCAGTGTCCTAAGACCACGTATCCAGTGGCACTGCCAGACACATTCTAAGATTACAGTTTTGTTTATTGCCATATCTGGAATGTCAGCTCTGGGAGGACATCTGTGGACACCTTGTCCCTGTTCCTCAGTGGGTTCAAGGCTCTCACTTAGTACTCTACTGTTCATGGAAGCTGCTAGATCATTTCTGAAGTTCTAAAGTGTAGATGTATACTATCTCCCACATCTCCACTGTGACAAGTTTTTTACTCCAGGGAGACTGTTACATGCATCTTCAGAAAACAGTGTCTAACGTTATAGGTGTTTAAAAGGCATTTATGGTGCGGGAAGACAACTCAGCAGTTATGAATACTCAATACTCTTTCGGAGGACTGAGTTCAGTTCCCAGCTTCAAAGAGGGCTGGCTGCTCACAATTACCTGGAACTCCAGTCCCAGGGGATCTCATGTCCTCTTCTAGCTCCCATGGGCACTCACACACATGTGGCACACACACTCAGAGAAACACACACAGATAAATACAAATAAGATAAATCTTTAAAATACTTTTATGTATTCTAATAGAATTGTACTGTGTGTAGCCTGGCATGCTCAAGATCCTGGGTTTGATTTTCAGCTCTGAAAAAAAAAAAAATGTGTCTTCTGACACTGACAAGTCACCCTATCCTTCCTCCCCCGGTTAGCTGGCTCTTCCTCTGAGTTTGTATCCCTGTCAGGCACAAGAGTGCCTTGCATTTCACTTCTTTTGCTTTCACGCAGTAATTGAGAGCACTGTAGAAGTCTTCATTGTTGAGAATTAGGTGTGTGACTGGGGGGGGGGAGAGGGATGGGTGACAAGGTTTACCTGAGCTGTGCTCCCCTAGAATGAGGTGGGCCTGGAACACTTTTTTTTTTTTTAATGACCCTTGTGTTTTAGTTCTGTTTACTATTACTGTGAAGAGACACAATGACCATGGATAACTGTTGTAAAGAAAACACTTAATTGGGGGTGGCTCACTTACAGTTCCAGCCATTATCATCCTGAAGTGGTGTGTGGCAGCATGCAGGCATCACATGGTGCTGGAGTGGAAAGTACTACATCTTGTGAGCAATAGGAAGTTGGCATCCTGAACATAGGAGACCTCAGAGTTCGTTTTCACAGTGGCATACTTACTCCAAGAAGACTATACCCACTCCCACAAAGCCACACCTCCTAATAGTGCCACTCCCTGAAATTATGGGTGCCAGTTACATTCTAACTATCACATTCCACACCCTGGTCCCCATTAGCTTGTAACAATATAATACAAAATGCATTTATTTCACTTCAAAAGTCCCCATAGCCTATAACAGCTTCAATTTGTTTCATAGTCTAAGGTCTTCTTTCAGATGCATAGCAATCTCTTAACTGCAATCCCTCTGTAAAATAAAAAAACAGACCATATACTTTCAACATATAATAGCACAGGATATACATTACCATTTCAAAACATAGGGAAGGGAGTATAGTGAAGAAAAATTGGATCAAAACAAGACCAGACATCCGACAGACTCCAAACTCCAAACTGCATCTCCACGTCTGATGTCAAAATGCTCTTCTAGTCTCCAGCTCCTTTAGCTTTGCTGACTGCAGTCTTGACAGAAGCTGCAGTTTCTAGCCTGTTACTGAAAATGCTAGCCTTCAAAGATTTTTTTTTTGCCCTTGTCTCCATTCCAAAGCCAGAAATGTGATAATGATATGTTATATATTTAATAAAACCAGTCTGGAATATCAGAGAGAGAGATCCACTCACAGTCAGTCCAGGAGGATCAGAGAGTGGTGACTTACACCTTTAATCCCAGCAGATCTGAGTTTGAGGCCATCTTGGTTTACAGAGAGATTTCCAGGCTCCCAGGCAGGCAGTGGTAGTGCCATGCCTTTAATCCCATAACTCCAGAGACAGAGATCTTTCTGTGTTTCTGTGAGTTCAAGGCTAACTACCAAATAGTAGTAGTCACACCTTTAATTTTAACGTGGGTGTGATACAGCTGGGCGAAGAAGGTATTTAAGGCAGGAGTAGGAGGACAGATGATGCAGTAAAAGTGATGAGGAGGAGGCTGAGGAAGCTGGAAGATAGCTGGGTGAGATTTGGCTGTGGTGTTTCCTCTCTCTGATATTCCAGACTTTCTCCAATATCTGACTCTTGAGTTTCATTTATTATAACCAGAATTCGTGCAGCACAGAAAGTACTGGAGGGAAGGATGTGGGACCTCTGAACTTGCTGTTCCTTGGTTTCTGGCTGAGTTTGGTATATATTACTTTTTTAATTGCTGTGAAAAAATTCTCTGACAGAGGCAACTTAATGGAGCAAAGCTTTGCTTTCAGCATGACTTACTCCCATCTTGGTGGATCAGGAAGCAGGGCTAGGCTATAACCCAGCAGGCCTGCTGTAGAAGCTGACAATTGGTTAGCCAGGCCTGGTGTCCTGAAGGTTCTCCCCAGACAGTGGTACCTGCTGGAGAGTGTCGCGCACACAACCTTACCAGCAAGGAAAGCACAACACCCAGGATCTTCTTTCAGCAGTTTATTCGGGACCTTTACAATTGTTCTCTCTTTGTTCTTCTCTCCTTCTCCTTCTTCTAGGGAAACCCCACCCACTGACTAAATACTCTCAGGGCATCCAATCCCAATAAGCCACGTGGGCACAGCTCATAGGTCCACATATGCAACAGCAAACCACGCCCCAGGCTCAAGCCAAATAAGGAGTTGTTTATCAAAAGAGAGCACTCACCCATGGAGGGGTGGAGGCCGGAAATCAGCACCATCTTTAGGGTGCAGCAGCAGGCAGCTCTCTACAGCTCTCCCTTATTTAATAATTAAAAAATTAAAAAATCAAGCAAAAGCAGCGGGCAAGAGCAGAGGCATAATCCTCATTGTGCAAGAGGACTTGTGCTATCCCTAATCCAGGTGTCATCCACTCAGACAGGGACAGACCTATCCGGCACCCGTTTTTATGAGGACAGGATAGTGGGTGCCAACCTGTATGCAATTAGGCATGCTCTTCATGAAGCCTTTCCTAGGCAAAACCATGTGCAGTGCTTAGCCTCACAACCCATGCCAAACATTACTCTTTCAAGGCAGCAAGCCAAACATGTGGGAGCTGTCCCGCCTCAATGGTGGTGAAGGCTTGAACAATCATGGCCATGCTTCTACGCTGTGAACCTCATTTTGCAGATGCACCACAGGCAAATCAGAAATATCAGCACCATCAAGCCAGCCAGAGCACCCATTCCCGCCCATTCCTTCAGATGATTGAGGGCGGTCGACATCCATCTCGTCAGTCCTTTGGCAACTCCAGGGTCCACTCGAGTTGAATTCACAGCAACTATTGCAACTCTCAACTTCTCCATGGTCACTTCGAATTCACCTGACCAATTTCCTATAAAATAACTTGACAAAACTTTAGACAAATTTGCAGCATAGGAGAAATTTTCATACTGAATAGAAGTCACACATAGGGCCTGATACTTCCATTCGCATTCCAACTGAGCCATCTGCCAGAGGATATCAACCTCCTCTTGCACCAGGTCAATCCTTTGGTGGACCAACATCAGCCCGCCTTTAAGCTGGGCAGAAATGCCTCTTTGAATGTTTAAGGCATGGGCTACATTGGCAGACAAATTATTAAGTGTTTGAGCCGTCTGGACAGTGTGACTCATAGCAATGGCGGCCGTGGTGGCCCCAATTGCGGCTAGGGAAATGGCTGTAACAACAGCTGCAGTAATACCAAAATCTCTCTTGGCTCTAAACAAGCTCATGGCATTAGGGCTTTGTACCGGGACAGGTACCCATTCCAGGACCAATCCTCGTCCTCAAAGTCAGCATCATACTTGCCATTTCGGACCTTCCTGGTTGGCCATTCTGGTACCCACACTGGATCTTGCCGGTCCTGAGGAAAGACACAAACAGAACCTCTCACCCATGTAAGCACTGGATCAGGACCATGCCAATGGCCAGTGAAAATATCTTTCCATTTCACCATCCCTCTGTGGCTAGGGGTGAGAATCAGATGTCTGTCCGCCGCGGAGCGACCATCAGCATCCAAATTTTAAAAATTAAGGGTAAACAGAGCTATAGATAGTCTTTTTTGGGGGTGCGGCTGTGGCCTATTCCCCCTTTTTGTTTTTGTAAGCATTCCTTCAGCATGTGATGAGCACATTCCACTATGCCTTGTCCTTGTGGATTGTAAGGCAATCCATGAGTTACTTGTACATCCATTTGTCTGCAGAATGCAGTAAACTGTGTTCCAGTATAAGCAGGGCCATTGTCAGTTTTTACCTGCAGGGGCTTTCCCCAAGCTGCCCAGGCCTCTAGGCAGTGCGCAATGACATTGTGTCCTTTCTCTCCTGACATGGCAGTGGCATGCAAAATACCAGAGCACGTATCTACAGAAACATGTGCATACTTTAAAGAGCCAAATTCAGAAATGTGAGTAACATCCATTTGCTATACTTTTAATGGCAAGATCCCTCTGGAATTAACACCTAGGGAAGGTGGGTGGTGGTACACCACACATTGAGCACAATCCAAAACTATTTGATGTACCTCAGCTCTGGATATCTGAAACTTTTGTTGTAAGGTCTTAGCATTTACATGATATAGCTGGTGAAATTCTTGAGCTTTGACTACAGGAGAGTAAAGAATACGCAGTCCTGTCTAGTGCACGTATCCACCTTGGCATTGCCTTCACCGAGTGGACAGGGAAGGCCAGTATGAGCACGGATATGTTGAGGAAAAAATCTCTTCTTTTATTGCAAAATCAAGTCTTGCAAGTGGTTAAATAGGACAGCAACCGTACTGGATGATTTGATTGGTCCTGCCACTTCAAGCACCTTTAAAGCATTAACCACATAGGCTGAGTCAGATATCAAGTTAAAGGCAAATTGGCATTCTTTAAATACCTCACATACTATTTGAAGTTCTACTACCTGAGGAGTACCAGGAGTAAATTGATGTTCAACTGGTTGTTTGCCTTGCACCATATAGGCACCTACTCCTATTTTCGAGCCATCAGTGAATACATTGACAGCTCCCGCCACCGGCTCTGTGGTGGTGACCTTCGGAAAAATTATGGGGTACTCCTTAAAAAATGTCAGAGGATGTTGTGGGTAATGATTATCCATTTTTCCAGCAAAGGTACAGCAAAGAATTGCCCAATCATCAACAACAGCACACAGGCTGTTAACTTGTGCTGCTGTGTATGGCACAATTATTACGGCTGGTGCATGCCCAAAATACTGAATGGATTGTTGGATGCCATTCTGAGCTAAATCAGCTACTGCTGTAGAGTAATGTTCTATACTTTTACTAGGCGATACCTTTGGTTGTATCCACAACAGTGGACCTGATTGCCATAGTACCCCTGTGGGTTGTCTGAATGTGGGTAAAAGGCATAGGGCAAAATCTTTTCCTTCCTCTATCCTATTTAGGCAAGGATCCTGCAACCTCTGTTCAACTACCTGCAGTGCTTTTCTGGCTTCCACTGTCATCACTTTCATGGAGTCTAAAGCCGACTCTCCTTTCAGAATGTCATAAAGGGGTTTCAATTCACAATTTGCAATCCTCAGATATCCTCTAATCCAATTAATATCTCCCAACAGCTCTTCCTCTGAGTCTGTAGACTCAGGAGTTTCTATATCAGCAAGGTCAGGGTACAACTCTCCCCCTTCACTCTGTCCTTCTTCACTGCCTGCCCCCTCCGATCTCTCCTCCCAACATCTCCAAGTTGGCCTGTTATCAGCTTCAGGTGGCCTTGGCAAATGGAACCACACCTGCCTAGAACCAATCCACAGGTTTTGATCTTCCATGGAGACAAAAGCAGAAACTCTTTTCCCAAGTAACATATTCT